>RQTK01001095.1:33755-57669 GCA_003991915.1 Elysia chlorotica
GAGAGAAAGAGAGAAAGAGAGAGAGACAGAAAAAAATCAAAACAATGTAATAGACTCAAATATCCCAGCAATGAAGAATAAATGGGAGGAGGTATTGGCATTCGGTTATAATTTGTTCTATTCGAAGTTTTCTGGGCGGAAATGTTGTTCAAAGTATGAAACAAGGATGTTTTTTTTACTTTTATGTTCCTATTCTTATGAAATTGAGGATGCTGTTTTTTTCTGTTTGATTACTGTGTGGATACTTATATAATTCACTTTTATGTAATGATAATGCCGATGATGAAAATGACGGTAATAGTGATGGAGATGAATATGAAAATAGTGATAACAGTTTGTAACCGGGGTAAAGCTGATAAAAAAAGACTTAGTGCAGGTGT
Source organism: Elysia chlorotica (assembly GCA_003991915.1). Classification (NCBI taxonomy): domain Eukaryota; kingdom Metazoa; phylum Mollusca; class Gastropoda; family Plakobranchidae; genus Elysia; species Elysia chlorotica. The sequence goes on from RQTK01001095.1 coordinate 34,136, forward strand.
GGGTATTAAAGACTATTTACGTAAAATAATATTACAGTTCAGTGAAAATATTCAATATTCGGTATTAGTCAGCATATTGTATTTTTAAAGTGCATTGGAAATAAATGGAATAGGCATAGCGCTGATCGCCCTATGAAGAAGTCAACCAAGAAGATTTTTTGAAGAGATATAGAAAATAATATCTTTACATAGAACAATCAAGCATAGCTGATGGCCTCACCACGCTAAACAACTCGTGACTGACGGGCAAGTCTCAAGCCCCAATATTAGCTGAAACCTCCGTCTCCGTGCACGGTTCTTAGCTAAATCCATGGAAGGCAAAATAAATTACTCTATTTTGTTTACTAATCGATATAATATTATTTTGAACTTTACAAGAAACCGCAATAAAAATAAGAAGAATCCAACGGTTCATAAATGTATTCTATGAATATTATTTTGATAGAATATTTGGATCCCAAAGCTAAAACCTTTTAGTGCAATGCTAGATAGAAAAGCCCAACAAAAAATCCTCGATTGAAAAAAATTGAAATGAAGGAAAAAACAACAACACACACACAAAATCAAGCCCATAACAATGATAAATAGCTCTAGACTCCTGCATAATTCTAGGTTATTGTTGAAGATAGCTACGCCCTTAATTTACTTTCCGCCTATTTGGCCGGAGTCAGAATTTAGAATCATCACATTGACAGGAAGATGATTGCAAAGAACAACAAGCAGGGGGTCCGTCCAGCTGAGAGTCTTTAAGACCTGGATCAAGGCATGGGGAAATTCCCCCTTGATGGGGCGCGCATCATGCCACTACCCATTCTAGGCTGACTTCAATCTTAAGAGAGGCACTTAAAAGGAAATAAGGAGGAAATAAGTTTTGGGGCAAAGTATTGATCTTGGGCACATGCAATTCATTGTCATTGTGCCTTTTGCTTTTTTTTTTTTTTACATTTCGTAAAATACGATTAGAAGTGTACAACATCAATTGTTTTTATTAGATAAGAGGTATTTAGCTAACATAGAGCAGTTAACATTGTTTTATTAAGCATGTAAAAAACTTTCAACCAAGGAGACAAACAGTGATCAATTAAATTAGTCTTTAGAATCAATTTTTTTTATTTCTTTGTTGAAGCGTCCGAAATCTAGATATAGTTACCTTAAAAAGTTTCACACAAAAAAATGCTAAGAAGACTAAAAATAAAAAGTTTAATGTAGTCTGTATTTCTGGGTACGTATGTGTTTTTTAAAATCCTATACAAATTTTCTTCTTTTTCCCTCTTTTTGTCTCCCTGACATTGTTTCTCTCTCTCTCCTTCTCTCGGTCTATCTTTCTCTCACTCTTTCTTTCTCTATCTCAATCTTTTATCACGCTCTCTCTCTCTCTCTCTCTCTCTCTCTCTCTCTCTCTCTCTCTCTCTCTCTCTCTCTCTCTCTCTCTCTCTCTTCCTCCCTCCCTCATATTTTTTCTAAATAACAAAACAAACAATGTTAGTGTATGTAGGCTGAAAGAAAAAAAATATAATTCTTACATTGAATTTCGATTGTTAAAAATTCATGTCTCTATTAAATTAACCCATGAACCACACCGTCAATAATAGATACAACTTCTTCATGTATATTTATCGTATAATCTCATATCTCACTGAAGCAACACTGGAAATTGAAAATTGGTAGAAAATAAAATTCATTCAACGTCCTTCAGCTCGAGGATGTAAAGGCGTAACTGATATAACCAACACTTAGATTTATTGCTTATTTATACAGTAGGAACCTTAATATTCTCTGAGTACTTTTCATGTTTCAAAACTCTTGATAAGAATAATTTCCATAACGTTTGCACACGATGTTACACGGACCGTATTCAATCCAATGACTTCTCATCCACTTTTTCAATCAAGTTTCATCAGGATTTTACGTGGTGTTGGTAATGATTTTAGGGATTATATATCCATGCTCTTGTGTTAACAATAAGCAAGGTATTACTTAGTCATTGTCCAAAGAAGCAATTGTCCTTCCTTGATTATGAAGGTATCTAAGATGAAAAGGTGAAACATATTAATCAACACTTGCTTAGAATCTGTCGTTTGTTTAGAAGATAAATCGTGTCAAATCTAAGCTTTCGTGATTATTAAGCTTGTAGAAGTCCTTTGTGGGGGGCGATGATACTTTTGTATGAGGTCTTGGCTTTATATTCTTACAAACGCAGCTTCATTGTCAAATAATCTTTATTATTTACGTGCGGTAGCATGGGGTAAAATACCGTGGTTTAAGCCCCGCTATAGCGACTCGTTCCCTACTGGTTGCCTCGGTGTCAGTTTAATGTGATCAGCTGAGACAGAGTCATGATATCCCCACACTCTCTCCCTGGCTGGTAGCACGTAAACTTGTCAGACTTAGCCTTGGGGCTCGTCCACAGTATAGTCAATATAGTGCTGACGTTGGATGCTAAGCAACATCACTTTTTAACATTACATTACATGCCCTTATCCTAAGGCGACTTTATCCTTAGTATTATCCTTATGAAATCTTTTTTACGTCACTGGCCTCTCATAATAAATTATTGTTTGTATAGCACTTGGTCTTGGCCAAAAGTAAGTGAGTTGTTGCCTTATATAAACACAATGTATTGCAGTACAGCTGTCTGTTGTAGAAAGCGGTAATTTGACACATGTAATTTGAGAATGTTCTTATTATATAAACATTCAGCGTCCGATAAAATTGATTTCTTACTTCTATTTTTCTCATTAGGTACTACCAAAAGCAAAATAAAGTGAAAGGACTGGCAATTTTTTTATTACGTCATTTTAGCTATTTGACGATTTAGGAAAAAAAGGTTATGGTTGGTTGCTTAATTTTTTTTCCAAAGTTCTACATAATTATAGACAGAAATAAATGCGTACAGTAGGATATAAAAAGAATTTATAAAACTCCATTAAAAATACCAATAGTCCCTCTCTAAATTATATAAAAATGAAGGTTTCCCTTCAAGATGATCTAAAAGTACGTCCCTTAAAATCTTGACAAATTCTCCTGAAGGCAAGGCAGTCTGCAAACTGCAAAAGGAAACAAGAATTCTCCGGAAGTGATGGCTTTGAAACCACCGGAACCAATTTTAGATGTGACGTCATGATCCCTGGCCACTGAGAGAGGACATGGTTATTACAGACAGTCGCGGTTTCGTCTTCTGACGTCCGTCAACTTGGAGCAAATTTATATAAGCTTATATATAAATAGAGAGAGAGAGAGAGAGAGAGAGAGAGAGAGAGAGAGAGAGAGAGAGAGAGAGAGAGAGAGAGAGAGAGAGAGAGAGAGAGAGAGAGAGAGAGAGAGAGAGAGAGAGAGAGAGAGAGAGAGAGATAAAGTTACATTACTTCTGTAGAGGTATCTATGTTGATTCGTTACATAAATTTACCAGAAATAAAAATATTCGTGAAGTAAAAAAAAAATTAGGACAGGGAAACTTCTTTTTCGGTGCTGTTTAAAATATTGATCTTTTTTCTTCCTTTAATTTGAGTTCATTTATGTCCTTTTTAAAAAAAATACTTATAACGAGAATTAAAACCCTTTCAATTCATCTTTCTTTTTTTTTTTTTTACAAAACAAGCAAACAAACAAAGAAACCCACATTTGTTTGATTTTCTTTTGATTTGATTAAAATTTCTATTTGAAGTTAAAAAATAACATTTCAGAATATGATAATCATTATTATGGTGCTTCTGTATACATATACAGCTTATTTGTTTGTTAAACATTTTTTTTAATTAATCTTTTATGCTTTCAGTTTCAACTTTAACTTTTCGCTAATGTTTGTTAGTATTTTCACATGCTCTTATTTTTAGTCTCTTTCTTTCTCTCTCTCTCTCTCTCTCTCTCTCTCTCTCTCTCTCTCTCTCTTTCGACCTCTTCCTCCTTTCTGGTCTATCGATGTAGCGCCCATTAATTGTTCTAATTTTAAATTGATATGCAAAGTAGACCTTTTTTCTCTGCAAATACGATTTTATGAGAGCCCAAAAGGTACTATCACAAGATTACATCATCGAATTCTAAAATTGTTTTTCTTCAACGCCATTCACCCTTTCTGCGTCATTTGAGTAGAATATCCACAGACAACTTTTAAATTGCAATTAGTTTTTTTTTATTTTTTTTTAAATAGGTACTCTGAGTCTTCTTTCCTTATATTTCATCATTCGTTCCCAATTATATTTTTCTTAATTTTCTTCGCGTTATTTGTATTTCAGTATTTTTGTTCTTCTCTTCAATTTAGGGGAAAAAGCTTACATTTCAAGATAAAAACGTAATTTTTAAAATCATTTCATAACTGCCTTAAAAAATCAATGATATCTCAATACACCTATTTAAATTGTAAAAACTAGATGTAAATGCTTTCTGAAGATGAAGTACGTCACCGCCTCCCCATTACCCACTACCCGTAAGCAGAAAAATCCCATGACCACTATACTAATTACCTGCTTAAGAAAACACATTAGGGCCGTTTCTTTTTCAATTATAAGCAGATCAAAGGAGTGGGGGTCTTAAGAGGTTGAGCACTGGGGTAGGTAATCGCAACTTCCGTGCATTCGGTGAGGATCTCAACCCGCCAGTCCCTGCTAACGCGACCAGGGCCGAAGATCGATAGCACATCTTACTTTTTCAATAGCAGAGAGCGCGCTCTAGTTCTTCAGGCTTTCTCCTGGGAACCTAGAACATGTTGAACTAAGATAGTTTGGTAGAGTGAGAGAAGAAAAAAAAAGATTCACAGTGAAAGAGAGAGAGAGAGAGAGAGAGAGAGAGAGAGAGAGAGAGAGAGAGAAAAGACAGAGAGAGAGAAGACAGAAACAGATAAATAGACATTTAAGCACATCTTACTTTTTCAATAGCAGAGAGCGCGCTCTAGTTCTTAAGGCTTTCTCCTGGGAACCTAGATGTTAAACTAAGATAGCTTGATAGAGTAGAAGTAGAGAAGAAGGAAAAAGATTCACAGTGAAAGAGAGAGAGAGAGAGAGAGAGAGAGAGAGAGAGAGAGAGAGAGAGAGAGAGAGACAGAAACAGATAGAAATAGAAGATATAGATAGATAGATAGATAGATAGATAGATAGATAGATAGATAGATAGATAGATAGATAGATAGATAGATAGATAGATAGATAGATAGATAGATAGATAGATAGATAGATAGATAGATAGATAGATAGATAGATAGATAAATAGATAGATAGTAGATAGATAGATAGATAAATAGCGCTCAACTGCGTGATAAAGAATACTGATACCCTGATGTTATAAAAGTGAGTCCTCTAGAAATCATATCCCGTTTATGACAACCTAATATATGAGACTCAATATAATTAGGCTGAGATTCAACGCCCACATCATCTGAATCATAGTCCATTATGGTATTTGGCTCATAACCAAATGGACTGACAAAGTACAGACCTCCCATAATTATATTATACGAATTTACCTAAATAATAATAATATTAATGTGTATTCTTACCTAATCATCACAATTTCAATCATTCATTCTAAAGCTAATGCATTTTTTACTTAGTTAATTCCAATCTAGCGATTAAAAAGTTATGACATTAACGTATTTCAAAATAAAACAACAAGACTCATATACAATTGCTCAGTTAAATTGTCATTTTCACAGAATCACGCAAATAGACGTATCTCCAGCAACTTAACTATCTTCCATTTTTTGCACTGATTTCTACAGCTGATGTTGTTCAAAAGAATCTTTATGGTCAGTATGTTTCAGTTTTTAGAAGTACTACATATTCATAATGTTTTTTCATTCATCACAAAGCAAGTTTTTATTTTAAATCCATCAATAGAGGGTCGTGGCACTGTTTCTTTGACATTCGTTGGAGTTATCCTTCTTAATATTGGAGTTATCCTTGAATTAAAGAATCTAAAAAACAAAACAAAATATGAATAGCTATCGTATCTAAATCTGAATAATGATGCCCATAGCCCACAACACGAAATCTTTCCATAACTATTGTATCTAAAACTGAAGCATAAAGCCCGCATTATGATCATCTATTTCTACTATGAATTACTATTCTCAGATCGTTTTGTTAAGTACATTTTCCCCATTTTTTTCTAACCCAATTGATCGCAAGTTTATCTTACGCGACATCCTTTTATTCGGCTTTCAACCACAATTTCCTTTTAGCCCGTAAATCAGGTTTGATTGTCATTACCGATCTCTTAGTAGTAGTTTTTATAAGCCCGTACTGACATAATTATACCTCAGAAATAAGCAAAGAAGCGAAGAGAGTCTGAAAACTGCATTGGTTTGTCTATAGCGAGAAACTAATCGGATGTAAAACAATTTAGGATCTACACTCTTAGACCCTTACTACGTGATAATATGTTTATAGATGGAACTGTTTGAGTGCATTTATCCCATTGCGGACCACGTCTGCGCTTTGTAAACAGAAAGCTTCCAGGATTCGGATAGTGGTGATTCTGCAGTCCCTGGGGGCCTGGCAATGTGTTTATACTCAGACCTGTTACAGACCCCATGCCTAATTTATGTGTCACTCTACAGGTTGAGGGGGTCTTCACATTGTTCACCTCTCGAGGTGTTTTTTTCCGTGAACATTTCCTTTATCGTTTCTATGGTTCTTTCTCTCTCTCCCCCCTCTCTCTCTCTCTCTCTCTCTCTCTCTCTCTCTCTCTCTCTCTCTCTCTCTCTCTCTCTCTGTCTTAACGTCATTACTTTCTCTTTGAATGTCTCTCTTTTTCAGACATTTTTTAATTTTTGTCTGTTAACCTGACAAGGCTCTATATGTTTGTCTTTGTCTATTTCTGTGTTTGTCTGTATGTCTGACTCTCTTTCTGTACCTCTCTATATAACTCTCTCTTTCTTTATCTCTCACACTCAATCTCTCTCTATTATGTACTTTTTATCTTCTGTGGTCTCTCTCTCTCTCTCTCTCTCTCTCTCTCTCTCTCTTTCTCTTTTTCTGTTTTTTTTTTTTAAATTATCTTTCTTTCTACTTAAGATTATCAAGTCTTACACACTGCTATTTCATTTTCTTTCAGTGTCTCTCCCCGCTTTATGCTTGATTTGTTCGTCATTTTTCTCTCATATCATAATTTTTCCCCCTATCCTTCCCTTTAGTATGGTACTTTCCATATCTCTTTTCACAACCTGCTGTTTTGACGGCTACGCTTGAGTGATAGCCCTAAGACCTGGCATGATGGAATAATGAGATAAAAGAACCCAGGCTGTACTGTGAATTAACCAACCTTCCAACCAATCAATCACTCAATCAGTGTTACCTCAGACATCACTTCCAATGGCATGACAAATGAGGAATCGCTCACTCAGCAAGCAATTAGAGGGTGGAGTCCTCTGCTGTGTGTGAGGTTTGGACAATCTAATCAGACATGTGATGAGATTAAGTCTGGATCTACCTTTGTCGACACTTTGTTTAATCCTAAAGTTTGTATAAACTAGAGAAATATCCTGAATCTGTAGAAATAATGCCATGCAAAACAGAAGATAGTGTCACAAAAGCAGACACAAAATTGCTTTGCGAGTTAAAGTGAGATATATATTTAAATAACTATATACCGTAAAAACATTGTTAAACTTAACTCTTTAGGTTAAAAAGTCGATAAGTATCATTTCGTCTAAAATTAGCTTATTATTTATAAAAATAGATCGCCGTTACCCTTGGTATGTTAAAATGAGTTAATTTCCTGAAATTGTGTGACTTGGGTTATATTTTCAGAAGTCTAGGTAGTACTACTTTCATAATACCTTTATATCCCGTTTTAAAACACAATCAAATCGTTGAATTTCCACAAAAGTGCCCAAACTTACATTTATGTACATAACGTCTTATTAACACATTTAACTTAATAGAATAATACAATTTTAAAAGTTAGTATAAATCTATTTTGTGTTTTGCAACATGTACTAGTTATTTTTTTCAAACCGCGCACTAGTAAATATTTAAAGTAAAGAAGAAGATAACGCTCTATGAGATGTGGTCTTTAAAGCGGATCACTAAAGGTCTTAAGTACAACGTCGCAGTAGCCTAACAACTCGTCTTAAGATATGTGAATAAAAAGTCTTAAGACGAGTCGTAAGTTGTACTTACGTCCCTTAATGAACTTTTCGCCATAGTGTGATAAGGACACCTTTAAAAGGTTTTAATTATCCGACAACACATAACACTTAGTGAATTTAGCGTTCGTAATCGCCTAATGTGCTCTTTAATCGACAGGAACCCATCTGCTTATACAGTCGATCTAATTGATTTAGTTTTTTTTCCTCTTGTAAGATTGGTTTCTAAATAAGTATTGCTTGCTTGATTGATTAGTTGGTATAGACCATTAGGCTGGACGCATCATTCGATTTCTGGGCTTTTAAACAGATGCCCGTCACTAAGGTGAAAGCTGAGACGTAAATGGCGCAATAGGTGTATTGTGTATCGCGGTGTGAAAGCCATGAAAGCCTGATTGATGGGGACTTAAACAAAACGATGTAGTGCTCAGAACTTACCCTCGGTAAACTGGGATGGTTGGTCAATAAAAGATCGTGTGCCTGGGCAGACCATATGGAGTCTCCGTTTAAGATTCTGGGAGAAACCTGGAGGAAGGTTGTACTAATTCGGCCACCTGGAGGATCACACACTGTAAACGATCCCTTCACACGTGCACATAGTGACGGATAGAGAGGGAGAGAGGGGAGAGGGTGATAGATAGAGGGAAAGAGAGGGGGAGGGATATGGATAGAGGGATAGAGAGATGAGAGAGAGAAAAAGAGAGAGAGAGAGAGAGACAGAGAGAGGGGAGAGAGAATTGGTTTCTAAACGTCCAAAATCAGAAGCAAGGCTATATCGTGGACGGGCGCAAACTCGAACATCTGACAATCCTACGTGCTGCTTACACAGACGTATGTCTCAGTCGGTCACATTATACTGACACCGATCCATTTTTTTTAGTGGGGGGGCGAAAACAGACAAAACAAGTTTGCTCGATCATGGGTTCCAATCCCGAGACCTTCCGATTGGGAGAACAATGCTTTATCACTTGCACCAGTTTGCCCCTGAGAGAGAGAACGTGAGAGAAAGAAAGGAAGTGAGAGAGTGTATGTGTGTTTGAGAGAAAGAGAGAGAGAGAGATAGAGAGAGAGAGAGATGAGAGAGAGAGCAATAAAAGGGAAATAGAGAGAAAGAGAGATGAGAGAGTGCCAGGTGTGTTTATTTCAAGATGTGTTTGGCAAGGTGTGTTTGCTTATCGACAAATGTCTGGGATTTTTTTACTTGCTGATACAGCTAGACTCCTTGCTCAGCCTTTCGCATCGTACTGACACTGACCCAACCTGTAGAGAATAATGCAACCATGTGGGGAATCGAACACAAGACTCCAGGTTATAATATAAGCCGCATGCTGTTCTAACTGACCTACCTATTGATCCCGGTGCAAATTACAGCTATTTATAGCTCAGCCAATCAAAATCACCACCTCAAAGTATGTTAAATAGGTCAGCAAGCCGAAGCGTATTCGCTTCAGAAAGCCAATAAAACCTTGGTAAAACACATTTATTTCTTGAAATCCTTTAGTAAGTAAGTTTTGCAATTTGCTTTTACTTAGATCAGAACTGAATGAATTAAAATATTTTTAATCAATTATTTTAAAATTGAAATGTATGATGAATAAGCGGAACATTAAGTATTGTCAAACATGTAGTCTATAGACGTCTCTTCCATGCACTTTCGAGTGCCCACATGTGGCCCACCTTTATTGTTTTAATAATTTCGGATTCTCCTCTATTCAGTTCTTATAAATTATGTCAAGTGACAATGGTTTTTGTTGACGAGCTGTGTGAACCCGTTTCCCCCCATTAGGGTCTCACTCAACGCCTCGATTCGTCTAGCAAGAGCGACACCTGCTGACTTTGTACGTTTAACAAACAATCAACTCAACGGAACAAGATTTGTTGAAGTAGAGGCACAAACATATATAATTGTAATCTAGGCGTCTACATATTTTTCTTGGCACATTCTACTTAAGGGCTAAAGACCTACCACATGCACCATTTTGACGGTTTTCGTTCTATCTACAGGCCTTGCAAAATCTGGACCTATAGAGAAATCATAGCCGATAATTAAGGAAATCTGACTGGCGCCAATCACATCTCTACCCTAGAATTATAGACAGGGCCCCGTTACCCGTTAGGCTGATAAGGCTGTGCCATATTACCCCGCGCCGGAAGGGGTTCACGCTCGCAAACACTACTTTTCAAAATGCCTTTCAGAGAACCAAAAAAAAAAAAAAAACCAACAAAAATAAACCTGTCCAGTTGTTGAATTAATGTTGTTGTTTGTTGATTGTATTGCTGTTTTTGTTACAGTAAGACAACAGTTTATGTTTCTGACCCCATTGATAAAACTGCGCAGAAACCCAAACCTTTAGAATTCAAGTTCAATCCGTATCCATTAACGTGAATGAACGTAAAACTGAATGCGTTTAACCCTAGCCACTGTTAAAAACTTAGATGCTTTAGATTTCAGGACATCAAAGCGTGAATACAAAGATTAATCTCCGTATCACTAAAGATCACATTTTAACAGACAGCTTGCAAACGGATAAAACATAAGACGAGACTAGATTTACTATTCAGGGTCAACAGGGAAAGTATTTTGTCAGTGTTGTAAATTATTCAGCACCCCCGGCGAGACTGCTTTCACTTCAGGATTCGACGACTGGAAAAGCGTTAAAGAGCGGTTGTCCTGGCATGAAAACAGTGATGCTCATCGCAAAGCTGTTAATGACTTCTACGTGTCTGGAAAACAAGTAGGATGTTAGACAACTCTTCCGTCTCACAATTGAAAATAGAGGTTGAATACTGTCGTCAGATTTTTAGAAATATTATGTTTTTTTTGTTGTTGTTGTGAAATTTGTGTACGAAAGAGGACTCTCTCTCTCTCTCTCTCTCTACGTGATTATGACCAACAATTTGGATCTTCACATAGCGGTAACCTGAATGGATTGTTAGAATAATGGCTGAGTTTGATCCATTCCTAGAAAATCATATGGCGCGGCATAGTAACAAAGGACGCGAGCACGCGTCATTTTATCGTTTACTATAATTGTTGATGATTTTGTAGAAGTGTTGACGTTGACCGCCAAAGTAAAATCAGACATCATTGAAGAGGTCGAAGAGACCAAGTTCTACAGCAAAAGTGTCGATTCGAGTCCAGACATTAACCAGACCGATCAACCGACATACATTCTTCGTTACGCCAGTAAAGCTGGTCTACCTGAAGAGCGATTTATAACCTTCATTCAAATAGAAGCACTCGATGCAGAGTCTCTCTGCGTAACAATTTTTGTGTCAGAAATTCAGACAGCTTTGAAAAATCTGGACAGAAGCTTCGAAACTGCCGTGGTCAACGCTACGATAATGCTAGTAACATGGCTGGGCAAATCTGTAGTGTACAAGTTCGTATCAAAGAGATGAATCGGCACCACCTCTAAGTCTAAATCTGGTTGTTATTTGTGCAGCTGAATGTTGCGTATACGCAGCAGCATTTTTCGGATTCGCCCAAGCAGTGTACCACTTCTTTTCAAGCTCTACATGTCGTTGGGTCTTGTTTTTAAAACGTATCGATGGCCCTACACACAACGCACTTTAAGAACTAAATGGTATGTCCAACATGATGCAACAGTAGCATTCAAAGCAAACTTCATAAAGATTATATCACTGCTACTTGAAATCTCTCGTGACATGAAATAAATTATACACAAACACGTGATGAGGCGTCATCCTCTCACAACAAGATGGACAATTTTGATTTTGCTGTGCTGTGCTGTGTGTGTCTTTTTTAGAACAAGTTATAGCACATTGTCAACAAAACACTTTTAAAAATAACATCACTCAACCTGGGAGTCGTGCACAAGTCTTACGATTCTCTAAGTCCTCATGGACAGGCTAGGACCCCGCACTTAGTTATCGTGGCCCTGATTACAGCCCAATGAGCGATCACAAAACTCCATATCTAGGTGGGTTATGGGGGGCGCGGTGGCCCTGGGGTAGAACATTGGCTACCGACGCAAAAGGTCCAGGTTCAAACCCCAGATTTCGCTCCCCACTGGTTGATGTCGGTATAATGTGACCGGCTGAGACAGGAGTCATGGTATCCCCGCCCTCTCTCATGTGTGGCCTCACATAAAATTGTCAGACGTCCGTCTTGGGGCCCGTCCACAATATAGCCTATACAGTGCTGGTGTTGGACATTAAATCAACTCAACTCAACTTAGGGAGGTTATTGCGAAACCAGTAATGTCTCGACTGTCCGCGCCTGGACTTTGGACGCACTAGCCAGACGGTGACCAACAGAGGTTGACCACTTTAGCCGAAATGGCCGCGCTGTGTCCGCCCCGGCTTCGATTTCCAGGCACACGATGTTCCTCCCGTGTTTAACATGGAAAGTTAGGGGAACTGCAATGCACCGAGGGCAGAGTGCGGGGAGAAGTTACGGCAAGGGAAGATGAATGGCGAGAGAAAGCAATACAGGGGAAAGAAAAGGGAGGGAAAGGAATGACGACGAAGGAAGAGGGAGAGGTGATGACAAATGAAGAAAGACAGGTGATGACAAGTGAAAAGGTGGAAGAGAAATGGCAATACGGAGACTGAAAGAGGGAGGGGAAAGAGTGACAAAAAGAAAGTGGGAGCGTTTTGTTAAAAGGGAGGAGGAAGAGAAAGGAGCGACAGGAATGGAAAAAAGACGAGGGCGAGAGGGGAAAATGAATATGAAGGAGGGAAAAAGAAGAGAAGAGGAAGAGAATGGGGATAACAGGAAGGTAGGAGAAAGAGGAAGAATACACTATTTGAACTTAAGTACGCAGAGGACACACTGGTGAAAAAAAGTGACAAAAAAAAAGATGAAGAGGAAGAGGAAGAGGAAAGGAAAGGAAGATTTCGAGCGACAGCAGCCTGGGAAGGTGGAAAGATGCGAAGGCGGTTTTCGAGGGTATTGATCTAGCAGGAAACTCGAGAGCGAGAACCTCTACTAGCCCGGAACGGCACAACAAACAGACGTTTAAGATGGTGGAAAGTTTTAACCGCCCAAAATGGAGTCTCCTTTCTGGTAAACAGATTGAAGATGGTGAGGAAAGAAGGGGAGAGTGGTCGAGAGGGAAAACAGAGTGATGATCGATAGAAAGGCGGGTGGGTGGTCAGTTGTTGAAAGAAGCGGTAGTGAAAGCGCGAAATTAAAGAAATGAAGTGAGTTTTTTAACTATGTAAATAATTACATAAAAGAGGATGTAGGAGAGCGCATGGGCGGTGAGAAGGGTCAACATAAAAACGGAATATGTTATGAGCGATGTGACTATATAAAATATAAAATAATAACTTGATATTTTGCAGACACATAGATAGGAGGAGAGTCAGGTGGATAGTTAGATAAATAGACGAATGGAAGTATAGACAGACAGATGAATACCGATTAATACGTTACTATGAAATGTTTTTTCTTCAATATATACCCATCTGAAAAAGTGCATCTGTAACGTTGACAAAATCTCCAGCGTAAAGACGCAAGGTTTTAGGCAATGAAAGAAGGTATTAACAGATAAATAAAAAATTAATTAGAAACGATGAATAGATAGGAAATAACAAGATTGGTAAGAAGAAAAGAACGCGGTGGCCAGAAAGATGGATAATATAGTCAGCAGATGGGAAGATATAAAAAGTATACACAATAGATGAATAGTTTGATGAATATATAGATAAATAAAACGGTAGATAGGTAGATAGATAAATAAATAGATAGCTATTTAGACAGATAGGCAGATATATAGACAGACATACATACATACATACATACATACATACATACATACATACATACATACATACATACATACATACATACATACATACATACATACCTACATACATACATGGAAATGATAGGCAGCAAGACATATGTTCAAAATAGATGGATTGAGAGACAGATCGAAAGAAATAATGTTAAGTTTGAAGGCCTGTTTGGTAGGTTGAAGGGATAAACACCTCGATCTGGTAAATAAACAGACTGTTCAAGCAATAATTTAGTTTTTTCTGCAATATAAATATTTTTCTTTCTTTGAGTTGATCCATAGGTACAGAGAAGGTTTAGGAAGAGAATGTTTTCACTAAGACAGAGGAAGATAGAGATAGAGAGAAAATAGAAAGAGAGAGATGGGGAGCGGTTGGAGAGAGCAAGAGAGATAAAGACACGAGAGAGATACATAAAGAGAGACAGGGATAGACAGATGGGGAGCAGAGAGGGAGAGAACAAGAGAGATAGAGACAAAGAAACATTTATCACTAACCTAAATGTTTCTCATTAAAAAGACATCTTTATTGATTGATTTTAAACAGTAGAAACTGACTGTGCACCTCGATGTTGGACAAAGTTTCAAAGTGCTAATGTTGACACAGGGACGCTCGACTTTGCTGGGCTTTACTTGACGCGATTGGATTTGATAATGGAGGTCTTACTATAACGCGTCCCTCTAGCAAAAAAAAAAAAAAAAAAAAAAAAAAAATACAGGTTGGGGGGGGGGGCGGTGGTCGAAAGATAGATAGATAGATAGATAGATAGATATTAGCAAAGAAGGTTTAGGAAGTGATTGTTTTTACTAAGATCTTGTAAATAGAAAACGCAGCCAAAAAGGTGGGCATAAGAGCACAGGAAATTTGACTGAAAAATACAGGCAACTTAAGAGCCAAGCAGAGATGGAGTTAAAAAAGAAAATGGTATTGGATAAAATAGGAAAATAATCGAGAAAGAGGGGATAGAGAGAGAGAGACAGGGATAGACAGATGGGGACCAGAGAGGGAGAGAACAAGAGAGATAGAAACAAAGAAACATTATCACTAACCTAAATGTTTCTCATTAAAAAGACACCTTTATTGATTGATTTTAAACAGTAGAAACTGACTGTGCACCTCCATCTTGGACAAAGTTTCAAACCGCTAATGTTGACACAGGGACGCTCGACTTTTCTGGGCTTTGCTTGCCGCGACTGGATTTGATAATGGAGGATTTGCTATAACGCGTCCCTCTAGTAGAAATGACGTCGATATCATTCTGCAAAGATTTCTAATAATACTTCAGTTTCTAGACAAAATTTACAAAAGATTCGATGAGCGACTAACCTGCTGTTTTCAAAGGTGGTCAAAGTAATATTTTATATCAAAATCGAAAAACCCCATGTCTTTTTAAGGGATTTGGTTGTGTCATCCATAGTTGCAGTGTGGGTAGAGGCCTAGGGTAGAATGCACAAATAAGACGTAGCTCACTTCTCGTAATGTGGATGTGGATGTGGATGTGGATGTGGATGTGGATGTGGATGATGTGAATGTGGTCGTGAATGTGGGTGTAGATGTAGATGATGTGAGTGTGGATGCGGGTATGGATGTGGGTGTGGAGATGGGTGTGCATATGGATGTGGATGTGGATGTGGGTGTGAATGTGAGTGTGCATGTGATTGTGGACGTGGGTGTGGATGTAGATGTGGGTGTGAATGTGGGTGTGCATGTGATTGTGGATGTGGATGTGGATGTGAATGTGGGTGTGGATGTGGATGCCTCAAATGCTGAAAAAATTACAGTCTTGTAACACCGATCAGGCAACATCGTGCTTGCCTCAGTGGAGGGAAAACGGGCCGGGAGTGATGAAGCAAAGAAAGGGAAGTGCAAGGCTGTGGAAGAATTAGAAAAGAATGGGTATTGGGGAAGTGATAATGCGGTGATGACGAGAAAAATGCACAGGCAAACAGTAGGGCTCTGGGGTAAGTTTTAGTTTGTTATACTATTGGCCTGTTCTTAATTTCTATTCTTGTCCTTGTGTATATTTTTTTTCTAATTTTCCAAATTTTTATTTTCCTATTTTTGTCCTTGTATTACCTTTTGATTCTGCTCCTAACGTGCTATTCTCGTCTTTATTTTTTGATATTCTACTATTTCTTATTTCTTTTTATTTATTACGTATACATATTTAAATCTTTGTACTCTGATTTTTAAACCTTCATTCCTTACCTCTATTTCTCGTCCTTCTCCTCCACCCTCTTTTACTGTTTGCCTGTGCATTTTTCTCCTTACCTCCTCAAAAGACAAACAGTAAACGCACATATATAGAAAACTGATTAACAAGAAAAGCCCAAGAAGAAGTAAGAATCGTGAAAATGGGAAGTCTCATCGTTGTGGTCAGCTACCAATTAATGCAAATTAATCAATTTTTATTTACATACTTTCAGATCTTTAAAAAAAAAAACAAAAAAAAACACACACAAAAAAAAACACGAGTGCTTAAATCGACATTTCCACCAGTTCATCTTTTGATCCATCGAAAATACAGTAGTTACTGTGCTGACGTGCCGTAAAATAAAACTCCTTGGCACATCTAATTGGGTTATCATAATTAGTATTCAAGTCATGCGTATACAGAGATCAATAACAATTGGTGCTAAGTTTTTTTCCCGTATTGAACATCACGGAATGTATAACCACCACAAGAGGCTGTTGTGATTGTCATAATTCATATTTGGGTGAGTCTTAGCTTCAGACAGTACTGTGTTTACGAAATGAGAATTTAATCAAACTGTACATTTCGAGGGGAAGATTTTTGTAGTAACAGGTTAATTGTTTTCAATATCATCGCACTATGAATTAAAAATGGCAGGTTTGTAAAGTAAGATGCATAGCTTTATTCAAGACCGCACATGCACAATGTATTATATTATGAAGAGTGAGTGCAAGAATGCTCAGTAAGAGGTTAACATTATTTTTTTTTATGATCGCACAATGTCTAATACAAATAGCTCAAACAGAGCGTCTCCGAAAATTGTTATGATTCTGCAATTTTATCAAGTAGACGTGATACAGCACGGTAACCCATTTAAATTGGAAATCAAATTCAAGTTTATTACATTTCAGGTAGTACATTTCATAGATTTAGGTAAAACGTAAGGTTGAAGAAAGGAAAACAAAACCA
Source organism: Elysia chlorotica (assembly GCA_003991915.1). Taxonomy (NCBI): domain Eukaryota; kingdom Metazoa; phylum Mollusca; class Gastropoda; family Plakobranchidae; genus Elysia; species Elysia chlorotica. The sequence goes on from RQTK01001095.1 coordinate 51,145, forward strand.
ACGAACTTTACTTTCATAATATACATTTTCATGTTTATTTTCGGTTAATATGACATATAAAACATAAGGGAAACGGAGTAATGATTGTAGGTGATGAGCAACTTTAATCACGACTCAGGTTTTTTTTTTCCACCTCTTCACGTACTTTCCCAACGTTTTCCTCGTCTCCTCTCTCTCTCTCTCTCTCTCTCTCTCTCTTTCTCCCTCTCTCTCCCTTTTTTATTTGGATATTTTTACTGGTAAGCCGATTGTCTCTTTAAACCTGTTTGTTACATAACTCCATTCTCACCCCTCCCTTACAAGAATAGCCGTTTATTGTAGACTGGGTCTAACCCATTACATTGCGTGTCCGCCGTGTTCGTCCCGTCTTGCTTCATGTTCCTTTCCGGGCCCCTGTTCAGTCGATGGGCCCACAACCCCGTCTCAGACCCAACTCTGCTTGTTTACGTATGCAAATGCCACAGTATACAGTTTCTGGAAATCGAATCAGCGTCTAAGACTCCGCGTAATGATTTTGTTTTATTGATCTGGAAGGCTGATGGTCACGGGTTTTTCTGAGACTGTTTTTTCACGATCATAATCATATCCTAGACACTTGTGATGTATGTATGCAAGTATGCAAGTTATTATTTACAGAAAATGGAATAAACCCATGTGAAATCCAATTGCGAGCCTGGCGTTTGATTGTTCCTTGCATATCTTTTCAAATATACGAATAGTGATTGTAGGTTTTAATCAAGATAATCATCAACGGTGATTTTATGTTTCTCTTTTCTTGCTAGGTTTTTGTCTAATGTTTGTGTATAAGTTGTTTTATTTGTAGTTTCGTATCTTTCTGCTGTTGTTTTTGTATTTATGTAATAAAAAAAATTGTTTGTAAATAAAAACACCTGATTATGTGATGTCGTTTTTTTCTTTCATCATATTATAGTATCATCTGCAACCTTGGTTGTTTTTATTGTTTCCGACAGTCCTATTTAACTAGAATAATTAAATTTACCCCTAGCATTTTATTTCTACAAGAGAAGTTGTATTGTTCAGTTGGAAAAAACAAATTATTGCCATATAGATCTGGGTTCAATTCTTTGCTTTTGTCCTTATGTCATGGTTTTAAAAGCCCCCACCAAACCAAATCTTTAGGATACACTACGAGAACAGCCCGGTTCTTTCTTTAAAAAAAGTCTCCGACACTCGTAGGATGGGTGGAACTAAACAAACTAGTCGAAAGCTAGGATTAGAAATAGGACAGTGGGTAGAGCACGCGACTTTTAGTCTGGAGAAGCTGGTCGAATCCCAATTTTGTGTTAGATTGGTGTGATGAGCTCAGGCAGAAGTTCTGGTATAAGCTTATGGTATCCCCGCCAGTGCCGGATTTAAGTTGCAGGGAAACTGGGCCTAGCTCAGGTGAGGGGCCTTTCACTCACTTATGATTTTCCTAGGCTTTTACAAAGCGTTTTAAAAAAGGGCGGGGGTTGCTCTTGGTTTTTTTCTTTTTTTAATTTTAATGTTGCAGGGAGGGCTGGTCGCTTCCGCCTTAAATCCGGTACCGGCTCTGTATCTGTGGGGTAACAGTAACGAATTGTCAAACCTTGTCTTGGGACCCGTCCACGGGATCGTTTAGCTGCTGACGATGAACATTGAAAAAATCAACTTTGAAAACCCAAACAATCCCAAATACTCCCCACCCCACACACACACACACACACACACACACACACACACAAACAGTCCAAAATTCAGTATGTTAAGCTTCTATTAGCTGCTCTTAGCCAGAGGAAGTAAGTTTCCGATTGCCCTCATCTGCGATACCGTAGTGATAAATGACTTATGATGAAAGGAGGCATTACTGCATGCCCTAGTTCGTCAGGCAACCTTTTATTAATTTAGCCTCGTCTTGGTTTCTCAAATATTTCTGTACAGACCATAGATCTATAAATAGCTATTTATAGATCTATGGTACAGACACAGGGGTCTGGAGTCAGGCTTGAGATTGTTGCTTAGCGTTCTACGTCATCAAGATTTTCGGATGACAATTTTATGTGCTGCAACACTCAAACAGTGCGAAGATACCATGACTCTTCTCTCAGCTGGTCTCATTATACTGACACCGATCTAGCCTGTAAAACATGGATGGTAAAAACCCCAAATGCCAGTTAGCTTTAGAGCATTACGCGACTAAGCTACCCTGCAATTCTACTTCGTGCGCTCTATAACCTGGGCATGTGTTTCCCTTTTAAAACTTCGAAAAACCAATAGCTGGGTAGTTAGCACACTTGCCTTGTCTTGACAAGGCCAATGAGTGCATGCTACATATCTAGTGCAGATTCAATGGCAAGTCGTCAGAAATGCTATTGACTTATTCGACTTTTGTTCTTTCCGTTTGTCACAGATTTAGCTTTGTTATTGTGTTCTCTGATACTCTTACAAATGATATTACTTCTTCTTGACTTTATACTTTTGTGTTTGTCTCCTCCCTGAGTAATCTGAAGTTGTACATCGTTTTCTCACCAGCACTAATCGCTCTACGAGTGGGGTCTATCTGTTCCATGTCTGGTTCGGCCTATCATTTAACTATTTCTTGCCTTCTTTGTCAACAGAAAAACCGGTATCAAGGACCCCTCGGAAAATAATCGTCTTACCACAGAGCTCGACGCTAGGCTACTTCTCACAGAAATAAAAAGTTCATGCCTGTCCAACGAGCTGAAAACGCTGGAGAGAGTTCAGTTCAAAAATCGATGAACATGTCCGGATGTTCAGGTATGTCAACACGCACTAAAGTAACGTCTTTTTGCTTCAAGTAATTAGCACAGTGTTACAATGTTTCAAGCATAATGGACGTAACTGACAACAGACTTACTGTGATGGTTCATTGTCACAATCGTCTGGATGGATGTTTCCCAAACCAACAATATATATGAGAAAAAAATTGAACATAACCACCCCCACACGATTGAAAACTAAATCTTTCAGGTTGAATCTTTGTACTATTTTCAGTCGAATTAGTTTTTATTTTATAAACCTCTTCGAAACAGAGGCATGAATACGTCATTTTCTTTAATGGAACTGGTTTTACGGCTTGATTTTTTTTTTTTTGTCATTGTCTTTAGTCGAAAAAAATCTCTGAAAGTTTTTTTTTTAACGCAATGACAGTAATCTATGATTAGAAATATGGAATTTAGGCGCCCAGAAAAACACACACAAAGGCGGGGCACCAATATTGGGATTTAAACCTCAAACCTCGTGAACGCTCTTCCGAAAAAATAAGTACCACAGAAGACCTGTGCTAGGAAATAGCGATCTGCGCTTCCACGTCAATTATGTCCTGTAGTGTTGGACAACGAACTTAAAATTTACTTAATTAAACCCTTTTCGCTGCGAGCAGAAAATTTACTAAAATTATTCTTGCCATGCTCATTGTCCTTAAATATGCTTAAAAACCAATAATATTGCTAGTCACACACACACACACACACACACACTAACACACACACACACAGTTAAGATTTAAAAAGATTGAAATTAGACTCAGTGGAACTCCAAAGTAAAAGCTGTCGGCCTTTACTAAACTCCAATACAAACAGCAATAAACATTATCAATTATAAAGCCATTAAAACCAATTGGCATATTAATATAATTTATCCCATTGAGGTGTTAAGGTGGCAGAAAATTCGATAACAATATTATATTTTTCTTGGACTAAAGTACATATAACCAGTATAGAAATATAGAAGTATAGAAAAAAACGTCGAAGGTTTTCATTCTTAAGCCTTCGATATCCTGTCATAATTGAAAGCAATTTTTTTCCTTTTCTTCTTTAAGAATTTGTTTTTTTATCTCCACCATCAGAATCCATAACAAGATCAATAGATGTTTGACTATTGACTTTTTCTTTATAAAACTAACGAAATCCAGGCACATAGTGTGTACTGTATTAGGAAGTGGTAACTTGAACATTGCCACTGCGGTGAATTCGCGCGGGCCAAGAAATAGGCACATGAATAACGAATACATGGACAACTGGGAGGAAAGGCAGAATGAAAGGAAGAAAGAAAGACATAAAAAGAAACACACAGATAGATCTGATAAAAACTCCTCGAGAAAGAGGAAGAAAGATAGGGAATCTAATTTCCGGTTACGGACTTGGGCAGTCTCCGAGCTGGAGAAAATGCTAAATCGTATCTGCTCGGGGGTCGGTCTTGGGAGGCGGCATCCTGGTGAGTCGGCCAAGTCGACACTGGGGATGGTTTGAGAGAGTTTAATTGCTTAAGTCATCACAGGCGGACCTGACCAGGGCCTGATCATGGGCGGAGGAGAAAGGAGAGTGTCCGAGTGTAGACATAGAGGGGGTGAGTATAGCGAGTGGAAAATTCTCGGAATGAGCACGGAAGGTGAAGAGAGGAGGTGCATTCAGGAAGAATGAGAGAGAGAGAGAGAGAGAGAGAGAGAGAGAGAGAGAGAGGAAAGAAAAGGTGACCAAGATTGAAGAGATAAGGAGAGGCAACAGAGGTGGGGGATAGGGAGATAGATAGATAGATAGATAGAGAGAGAGAGAGAGAGAGAGAGAGAGAGAGGCATAAACGATTGAGTAAAGGAACTTGAACTACATCCACTGAAATTCGAAAACGTTTGGATTAAGATCTAAGAAAAAATAGAACGAAAGAAAAGAGTGAGAAAATAAATAATGATCCTCCCGATATTTGAACGTGTATCAAGCGAGAAGCATTCAAAGACTATTTAACTATGCTGTTTAAAATACATAGTAAAAATAGGTTACAGATATGACCCAGTTCATGTAATTCAACCTACATGTAAAAAAGTCATAAGTTTTGACAGACCAGGCATACACTGTTATTCACGTAAAGATAGCAAGTAGGGCTATTTATACTCGCCAATATAACTTCTATTGATACCAAGCTTCCCTAGCGGGCTATAAATACGTAGACATGTCTACATCCTATTGGAAGCCGAGTTTGATTTAGCTAGAGGCCGGTCTGTTCGTGAGAATCAGGCGGATGGGCGAGGCGATTTATGGGTCAACCTAGGATAGATAACTCTCGAATATTGCTGCTATGGTGGCGTTCATAGCTCCATTGATTCAATAAGATGTGGACATAGTGTCAGTAAGACAAGAGATAAAACACGGCTGGGTGACAGACAGGCTTATGAGAGGGAGAGGAAGGGGGAGGGAGAGATTAGAGATAGAGAGGTATGGCTAGTGAAGGAGAAGAATCAGACATTTTAGATGATGAGTTTTAAAGAGAGTTGGGGTTGATATGGGCAATAATCAATGGCACCGCAGGGTGGGAGAAAGCGGGAGAAGGAAAAGAGAAATAGAGAGATGTGTGACTTAATAATGTCACCTATATACATATACTCATCCAACCATGAAAGCTTATCTCAAGAAAGAAAAAGAAAAGAGAGAGATTGAAAGAGAGATAGAGATAATGAGAGAGAGAAGAGAGAGACGAGAAAGAGAGATACAGGGATGGTCCTAGAGAAATGATTTTACCAACATTATAAAAGTAATTAACAAGTGCGATTTATATTTTAGAATTACAAGATGGCTGCATCTTTTATGAAGCCAGTAGGCATGTACACAAAATTTGAGAGACACATTATTTCAAAGTGTCTGTGTTCGTTTCGAAATCACACAGTTTTAATTTGCCGCATTTCAAAATAAATAACCCCATTTAGCTTCACCCTCCCTCCGTTTTCATCTACATCACTAACTTATACTTTTTTTCTTGCGTCCCTCTTTGTTTATCCAATATTCCACATTCTTTCTCAGCCTTTCTTGTATTCCTCATTTTTTATAGAACACTTCGCTCTTATATTTATTCCTGAGGTTTTCTTTCTTCCTTGCATTATCTTCCTACCCTGTGTTATTGTTTTTTCCTTTTAAAGTCCCTCTTCCTTCCATTCTTCCTTCCGGGTAAAACTCTTTTTTCCTTTTTTCATGTTCCTCTTTTTTCATTTATTGTACTTCTCGATCTCTATTGCACTTTTCGATCTCTCTTTCTTTTTTTTCTCCTCCTTCCTTTCTATTGGTTTTTTTTTTTGCTTTCCTCGTTCCTTCCAAAAGTGTTTCTCTTCTTAGGCCTCTTTCACCCATTTTTCCGAATTCCTTGTTTTTTTCCCTCTGCTGCATACATCAGAGTGAAGAAACTTTCTATCAGATGGGAACAAAAACCAGGGAAAGATCTCCACCCAGGGGCATCCAGAAACTGAGCAAGATAAATGCTTTTCTCGAAAACCCAATTTTCTTGTTTTCTTCACCTTATAAAAGGCTACAGCCAAACAGTTTAGCAGGTTGATAGGGAAAGGTCACAACGTGATAGGAACAAAATCAGAGAGAAATTGTAAGAAATATTGCCTATTTTTTATGATTTTGGATCCCCTAGTTGTATGCAAAATTCAAGATGGTGGGATACCGAGGGAGAGAGAGATAGATAGATAGATAGAGAGAGAGAGAGAGAGAGAGAGAGAGAGAGAGAGAGAGAGAGAGAGAGAGAGAGAGAGAGAGA
>RQTK01001095.1:59399-78120 GCA_003991915.1 Elysia chlorotica
AATATAGAAAACTAATTAACAAGGAAAGTCCAAGAACAAATAAGAATCGTGGAAATGAGAAATCTGATTGTTGTGATCAGCCACCAATTTAAAGCAAATTAATCCTTTTTCTTTACATGCTGATACTGCCACATGTTTAAAAAAGAACAAAACCAACCGCGTGTCATTCTTTCAATTTACCTAAAATATAGTAGTTACTGTGCTGAGATGCCGTAAAATAGAACTCGTTGGCACATCTATTTGCATTATCATAATAATTATGTATTAGTATTCAAGTCATGCGCGTACAGTGATCAATAATAATTGGTTCTAAGTTTTTTTCCAGTATTGAACATCACGGAATGTATAACCATCTAAGAGACTGTTGTCATTGTCATAATTCATATTTAGATGAGTCTTCGCTATTCAGACAGTACTGAGACATAAAATGTGTTTGCGATATGAGAAGTTAATCAAACTATACATTTCAGGTGGAAGATTTTTGGAGTAACAGTTCAATTGTTTTCAATATGATCGCACTATGAATTATAAAAATATGAGTTGAAGAAAGTACGATGTTTTTTCTTCAAGACAGCAAAATGTGGCATAATATGAAGAGTGGATGTAAGAATGCTCAGAAAGAGGTTAACAGTTTTTTTTATCATGAGAGCACCGTGTCTAATTCAAAGGGCTAAAGCAAAGAGTCTTCGAAATTTTTTTTTTGATTTCGCAGTGTTATCAAAAAAACGTGATACAATAACACATTTAAATTCGAAATCAAACTCAGGTGAGGTGACGATCAATTTTAATTATAACTCTGATTTTTTTTCACCTCTTCAGCAACTTTCCCAACGTCTTCCTTGTCCTCTCTCTCTCTCTCTCTCTCTCTCTCTCTCTCTCTCTCTCTCTTTGTCTCTTTCTTTCTGTATCTTCTGTTTCTCTCTTTGTCTCTTTACCTGTATGTCTTTCTGTCTGTCTCTCTGTCTGTCTATCTCTTTCTTTCCCTTTCTCTCCCTCTATGTCTCTCTCTCTCTCTCTCTCTCACTCTCTCTGTTTTTCTCACTCTACAACTCTTCCCTTGCATAATTATACAATTCGTAACTTAATCTTTTTTTTGGTAACGATTTTCCATAAAACCACAACGCCTCACGGTTTAATTAATAATGCCACTGTTCCACAGGACGCCTGTATTTATTTTTTCCGCTTTTTTATGTGCCTACTTTCTTCTCACTCTCAGCATTCCTTCCGTAGTTCCTTCTTTTTTTTCCTCTTTTGTTTTTCTCCATCTTAAAGCTGACCAGCTCTGCAGCCGTGTGTTTGGTCATGGATAATCCCCATTTCATAACATGACAAAAGACGCAGGGTGTGTAAATATTGCACACACTGGACTCAAATACACACACATACACATACACATACACACATACACACACATCTTTACACACACTCTGCACATAACGGAGAAACCCGTGCTGATCGATTTTGTCTTTCGATTTCCTTGAGAGAGAGAGAGAGAGAGAGAGAGAGAGAGAGAGAGAGAGAGAGAGAGAGAGAGAAAAGAAAAAGATAAACGGATAGAAAAAGAAGAAAAAATAAGAAAAGAAAAAAGATGAAGAACGAGAACAAGAAGAGAAAGAACATGTAAAAGATAAAGGATAAAAAGAACAAGAACGTGAACAAGAAAAAGAAGAAAAAAATAATACAAAGAAAAAGAGAATGAGAGTAAGGGAGAAACAGAGAAGGAAGAGACCGAGGGAGATAGTGTAAGAGGGAGAGAGATAGAGAGACAGACAGAGAGAGACAGAGAGAAGAGGGACAAATTGAAAATGGGAAAAGAAGAGAGAGGAAAATATGTAAGAAGTGACACACATGTTCAGAGGGAATAGGAAACAGTATTATATTTATGAAAATGTTGGTTGATAATGCAAAAGACTCTTAGAAAAACAAAAAATACGATGAAGTTAAATAATATTTAAGATATGTTGCGCATAGAACATAACAGTTTTCTTTGAACATTTCAGAAATGTGCCATAATTATATCTCATTCTGCCTGTCGCTTTCATTTTAAACACTACACTGACCAACATAATCCATAAATTAATTTTCATACCAATACACAATCGCAGACATTCTTTTGCACACAAAAAACGCACAAACACGCGCTAATATATGCTCTGTTTTTATTTGTTTGTTTGTTTGTTGTTGGTTGTCTTTTTTTTGTCTCTCTGGGGCTTAGACATACACAGTCATAATCCTAACTTCGTAAGAATCCTCTTCCTCCATCTTCTGCCTTGAAAACCATTTCAAGCAATATCCATAAAAACGTCTGATGTTCCTCCCGTAATTTTATTCAATTGCTTCGTTAGATGGGCTCCTTCTTGTCACGCAATGCGCTGTCCATTCCTCTATGTATTCGTTTGAAGACAACAACTTAAGCAGGTCTAAAAATAGCCCAAGGAATTTCTTGAGCCACGCAGGTCAATAAAGGCCAAAATCGTGATTCCTGTGATTTCTGTGATTTCTGGCGGGCACTGGAGGCTCCCACAGCAACAAAAGGGAGACAAGCCCCCAGGCGTCTACATTTAGACTCTGGAGTCTGGACTTGACCGGGTGAAACAGGCCTAGCCGAAATTTAGGGGCGTTTCATCCAGACATCCAGACACACGCGCACTGTGCAGGGAGCGTTTCAGCCGTTTCCACGTCACTCAACTCTCTCCATCTGGTTCTGTCTCAGGACGTGTATCTCTGTCTCTTTCGCTGTCTCTCTCTGTAGTGTTCTCTCTCTTTCTCAGACTTTCTGTCTTTGTCTCTCTGTAGCCCATAGATATATAACTACTGGTATTTATTTACATCTATGCTGTAGCCCTATCTCCCTGTCTCTCTTCCTCTTTCCTAGACTCTCCCTTTCTGTCTCTTTGTCTCTGTCTCCCTGTCTCTCTTTCTCTGTCTGTCTGCCTGTCTACCTGTCTCCGTTTTTTCTCTCTGTCTCCCTTTTTCTCTGTCTCCCTCTCTCTTTCCTTTTCCTCTCTCTCTCTCTCTCTCTCTCTCTCTCTCTCTCTCTCTCTCTCTCTCTCACTCTCTCTCTTGCTTGTCAGAAAGGAAAGGAGAAAAAAAAAAAGGGGGGGGGGGACTTTCAGTTGTTGTTTTTCTTCTAAGGTATGTTGAAATCTTGGAATGTTTCTACCTCTGTCTCACGTCTCATTGTCCCTCTATGTCTCTGTTTGTCTCCTTATCTCTTTCTGTCTCAGCCTCAGTCTCTCTGTCTTACCAGCTACCCGTATCTATTTGTGTTTTTTTTTTTTTTTTTTTTTGGTGTATGTTGGAATGTTGCGCAATGCTGGGTTCTCCTATTGGCATGAGGTATACGAATTTAACTTACTTCAGTCTAAAGTTAACGTAGAGAGTTGAAGGAAGGGAAGAGATGAGAGTTTGTGGGGTTTTTTTTTTGTTTTTTTTTGTGTATGTTGGAATGTTGCGCAATGCTGGGTTCTCCTATTGGCATGAGGTATACGAATTTAACTTACTTCAGTCTAAAGTTAACGTTACAACTGTCAAAACTTCTAATGTTACAATCCTGCATTTCGTTTTCGGCCTAAAACTATACAAAGAAAGCACTAATCAGGCAGTGTTAAACACTATTAACTACCGATTTTTTAAATAATGTTTTTTTAAATTATAACGAAAGCTGACTTTTTTGTGAGTAGCATACTAAATTTAAAATAAACTTTTACAATGAAGTTGCTGTTTTTCTGGTATAATTTTATAGATAGGCTTCAGTGCATCAGCTTCGACGCCATCATTCACTTTGTATAATTATGTATGAGGACCCTAGTGGAGATCATTACAAAGATAAATTCTTGGACAACTTAGCTTTAAACTGACTATATTTCAAACGAGGAATAAAATGGAAACAATTTGAATAAGCGCTATATTCCTTTGTATTGAGTATATTTCATAGTCAGCAATTGGTGTTAAACACAGGCATTTTGCTTTCAGTTTAAAGATAATTATCATTTTTATAGTTTGATGTGGTAAAATTTTCATATTGAGCGCACATTAGTTTTTCTACTTCTCCATCTCCTCTTTTACCATTTATCCATTTTCCTTTATTCAATAATCTCCCTATTTTTACTCATACAATATTATTGGTTTAGTCAGAACAGAGGGAAAGTAGTCCAAGGAAAACTGTTGTAAATGATTTTTAAGAGCAGGGGTGTGGCTTTCTCTGTGATGTTTGCTATTGGATTGGTAAAGATTTTTTGCATAGTTGAGCGTTCACCGATTTTTTAATCGCCTGAAATTAACTTAAATGTTACAATGTAGCTACGATGCAGCTACTGACTTGGCTCCGTAATTTAACACTGCTGCAGAGAAACAGTAGTCTTACAAAGTCGGTAAATCTTTAAAATGTTCATAATATGGCGAAAATATCATTATTATAGGTTCTAGTTGGTTATAGACTACACTTATCATACACTTTAAAATATTGGGGGTTAAAGGTGATCGGTTAATTACGTTTACACTATTATTTCAAATGAATGGGTTGTTGTTGTTGTTGAACAATAATAACAACAAAAAAATAACAGCACAACAATAACAGCAACAACAACAACAACAACAACAAAACAAAACAACAACAACAACAACAACAACAACAATGTTCTTGTTGTTGTTGTTGTTGTTGTTGTTGTTTTTATTGTTGTTGTTTTATTTTCTGTTGTTATTATTGTTTGTGCTGACTTTTGCTATTAAGATTTGTTTATTATCCCTGAATTTGTTTTCGCACAACAAAGACTTAAATTATCAGATTGTTTCAAACATCTGTTTTTCTACATTTCTTTTAATACTTCGAATAGTAGTTATACTTCCACCAGTTTTCGCCACATTCTATCTTTATTATCTCAAATATTTATATTTTAAAAGCTTGTCTGCGAAACAAGGATTAACTTTTTTTTAAAACACTCTACCCCCCCCCCCCCACCACACACACGTCTATGTCATGCTCTTCCTCTCCTCCTCTTCTAAATCCAAAATCCCCTTACCGGCCCCGGCGCGCCCTTTAAAATTAACAGGGTCCCCAATTACTTTGCAGTTTTGGAATTTAATGCATTTTTTAATGCCAAGAACCGTAAGCTTATCGGGAATCAATAAGATTATTCCGCAAGCCCGCTCCTTCTTCGCGTCTGATCTTCTCCCTTAGGCTGTATTTTATCTTCTTCTCCTTCTGTCTTCTGTCGTATAGCTTATAAATATAGCGGTTACAGTTTTTAGTGCTTCATCTTTGCTACGTAGCAAATAGTTGTCTTGTTCCTCCTGTGGTCTCGTTGAAAATACATCGCAGCCCCTCAGGCTTGCATTATTGTTTTATATTCCTCACTTTTACTTTTGTACGCTCTAAAACCTATTTGACCTGTTCTCTTCAATTTCTGATTTTGCAATATATACTGCATGCTTTCTGTCTTTCCTAACTTTTTTTTTTTACTGCTACGTCACTGACGATTACTCTAACAGCTCCAATGTCTGTCTCTCTTTCTTTTATCTAAACGAAAAACTGTACATATTTTTATGTCTCTCCTTCAAACCCATTAAAGTTTCTTTGGTGTATTGTGCTATCTCACTTTCGCTTTAAGGCTGGGGTATATTCAGACCTGGAACCGTCAAAAGCAAGAAAAAAACCTCTTGACCCATGCAGGGGCTTTTTTTCTAGCAGGTTTGAAATGTATTATTACCGGAGTTATTGAAAGATGTTTCATTCCAACCATTCATTCGCAAATGGATTACCTATTTTACAAAACGCTTTTCCTTGAGGTTAAAAATGCTGACGTTAGCAGAGCAAGAGAGATCAATGATAAGATCGTTTAATACCATTTTGTTCAATCAATACACTATGATTTGACTGTATTATTTTTCCTCGTCATTTTCAATCTCAAATAAGAAGTAAGTGTTAGGTTGTTGTTGTTGTTGTTGTTGTTGCTGCTGTTGTCTTTGTTCTTCTTTTTTTTCTTCTTCTTTCCGCCCCTCTTGAAGGCTGCTCTAGTATACCCCTTTCCCGCTCTCCCTCCCTCTCTCTCTCTCTCTCTCTCTCTCTCCCTCTCTCTCTCTCTCTTTCTCTCTCTCTCTCTCTCTCTCCCTCTCTCTCTCTCTCTCTCTCTCTCTCTCTCTCTCTCTCTCTCTCGTTCTGTCTCAGCCCAATGAGCACGATAGAAACGAATTAAATAGTTGCACCGATAAAAATGTTCCCCTGAACTTTTTAGAGAACACAACACCTGACTCTGTTTAAAATCATCTGGCGCCTTTGAAGGAACCGGTGATCTGCCCAGGGTAGTTCCAGTATTGCCTTCTATTGTTACTTTTATTTTCCCTGTCTTCATGCTCGGAAAAAAAACAAGAGAAAATTCTTGGAGAAGAGAGACGAGAGATAAATAATATAGATAGAGGGATAGAGGGAGAAAGAGAGAATGGGATAGAGAAATATATATATATATATATATATATATATATACAGAGAGAGAGAGAAAGAGAGAGAGAGAGAGAGAGAGAGAGAGAGAGAGAGAGAGAGGGAGGCTGGGGTGGGTGGGCTTGGATGAAGAAGAAGAGGAAGAGGTGGTGAAAAAAATATCCAAAACGAGGTCAAGATTATTTCTTGTGATTTATAAATGTGTTATAATTTATGTATCTATTAGTTAACTTCTACCCAGCTGTCTTTTATTCGTATGGCGTAACTCTGTACCAAAACACGTAATCTAATCATAATGAACTCTTTTTTTTAAACTTCTATCAGGTATAGAGTTTTCCTAACATCTGGGAGACACAATGACCTGACATCCCTTGGCATATAAAAAATGAACTTCAGGTTTCGCTCAAAATGTCATTCCCTGAACAATAGAATCTGAATATGAATTAGACAATCATGTTCCTAATGTGAAACCTTTGCATCTCCACAGGTGATCTTTATAAGAAAATGTCTGTGTTATAGGCTGCTGCCAGGGCTGCCCTTCGCAACTGCCTGGCTCCGCGAGTGCCCTAGTTTTATCCGTTTTTGTTCTAGGAAGCCAATATGCAAGCAATACACAATTCCTACTTCAAATATCCGCAGGTTTTGTGTGTTAGTGAACATCAGGGAGAGAGTTGGGTTTTTGTTGGGTTGGTTTAACGTCGAACAGCAGCACTATATACGCTATATTGTGGACGGGCCCCAAGACGAACGTCTGACAATTTTATGTGCTGCCACACTCAGGGAGAGAGACGTGAGGAGGTTTTACATCGTGTAATGCATCACTTTGTTTGAATTGTAACCTTTCGACGTTCATGTTTTCTTGTGAGAGTGATCCTTGCCGAGATTAACACTGTGAGCAAGAGAGATCAATGATAAGATCTTTTAATACCGTCTTGTTTAACAATACTTTATGGTTTGACCCTCTTTAAAAAAAAGCCTAAACATACTCAGTGAGATAGAACCCTTTCCCAGTCACTGTAAAAGTGCTTATTTGGATGTATTAATATATACATTGGGTTTTTGCGGTTTAACTGCTGCGAATCACACAAAAAAAGGCTTTTTGAATAGAATGCACATAAACATACTACCCCCGCTCCCTTTATTTTCCAACTCAAGGCTGTTTTAGCTAGATGCAATGAGAGGCCGACTTGTTTTTTTTTATTATTTACATCATGCTTTCAGGTTCTACATCTAAAGAGCAAAAAAAAAAAAAATCTAAAATTAATTTTATTAATTATTTTTATCTGGTTACATCTATGTTAATTCCAGGGCCGACATTGCCATTTTCAAGGAGATCAATCTGGAAAAAAAATGCAACGTCAAAAGGAAAGATGTAAAAGTAATGATAAAAAAAGGTAATGTCTATAAGAACAGACATTGGGTTCACGTTAAAGAGGTTGACTCTCTAGCTAGAACGGGTGAAAAGGGCAAAGCCTAAGCGTAAACGAGATTAATGCACAAGCGATGCATTTCTGAAAGGGCATAGATCTAGCTTTAGCAAAAAAACACACAGCCGAAACGATATTTTTCTTTCCTTCTGTTGTTTTTTGTCTCTCCTGTTTCTCTCCAAGTTTTGGTGTCTGTCAGTATGTGTCTGTCTCTGTTTCTATATATTTTTTTTTCTAATCTCGTTCCATCTTGCTTCGACTGCTTTAAATTTTGTTTTTGTATTTCTGTAATTTCTCTGTCTGTCTGTCTGTCTGTCTGTCTGTCTGTCTGTCTGTCTGTCTGTCTGTCTGTCAGTCTGTGTGTGTGTGTGTTTGTTTGTATGTCTGTCTGTTTGTCTGCCTGTCTCGTTCTCCTTCGTCCTGTCTCTGTCTCTGTCTCTCTCTGCCTTCCTCTCTCTATCTTTGTCTCTCTCTCACAAACACACACACTCAGATACAATCCCACTTTCTCTGCGTGTGCGGTTAAGTTTATCATCATGCGCCCTGTTTTTAAGTTCCATCTGTTGATCTTTTTATTTTTAGTGCCCATTCCTTTTATTTAATGTGTGTGTTACTATTTATCTATCTCTATCTATCAAACTCCTTTTCACTTTGTATGCCCAACTGTAGGTCTCACGTCTATACCTCCATTCAATCTTTATCGCTCTCTCTCTCTCTCTCTCTCTCTCTCTTTCTCTCTCTCTATCTCTGTTTTTCTTCTGTCTGTTGATGTGGATAATCTGTGTGTCCCCCCCCTCTCTCTCTATCTCTCTCTCTGTCTCTCTCTCTTTCTCTCTCTCTATCTCCGTTTTTCTTCTGTCTGAGGATCTGGATAATCTGTGCGTGCCTACCCCCTCTCTCTCCCTCTCTCACTCTCTCACTCACTCTCTCTCTCTCTCTTTCTCTCTCTCTTTCTCTCTCTCTCAGTACCATTTCACGTGAATCGTGTGCCCTTTTTTTTTAATTAACTTCTACAGTTAAAGCGGCTTTCTGTTAAACAATGCGTTTACCTCTCTCTTGCTCCACCCCCTTCTCTGGCACTCAATAGTATGTGACATATTGTCGTAATGTCACGGACAATGGATCAGAGATGCAACAAATACTCCCACCTGCTTTCCAAACTCTTTTCCGTTGCGGTATTCCCTTAGCATGAATGTTTTCACCTTATTGGATCGCTTTTCTATGTTACTCAATAGTATGTGGCATAATGTCGTAATGTCAGGGACAATGGATGGGAGATGCAAAACGTTGTTCCACCTGCTTCCCAAACTCTTTTCCGTTGCAGTATTTTCCTTAGCATGAATGTTTTCACCTTGCAGGGACGCTTTTTACAAACTTTTTCTTTGCCCGTTAAGTCGCTTCCCCTGTTTGGGTGTCCAGCATTTCAACACATTGAATCCAACCTCAGATAACCTGTATATAAACCTAGATTTACCTAGATAATGTATATACATCTTGGTCTACCTAGCGCACCGTGATTTATATTAACCTATTAAATGCATCCTGAGATCCAACATGCTGTTCATAAACTCTGAAATATGAAAGTATACAAGCGTGAGTCATTGGTTATAATAACTTTCCCAGGTTTGCCGATTCTATTTTTATCTGGGCTATTTTGAAACCCTTACCATGCTCTGATATTAACCTTTGTATGTGCATTGCTGTAAAGCATAGTTTGCCCTGCCTTATTTTGAAGTTCTTAAGTTTAAGAAACTACTAGATAAGTGCCCTGATGATAATCAGACAGTATAAATATACCTTATGGAAATTAAATAAATCAATTTTATTAGAGTTCTTGCTGAAAGTAATGACAAATGAGTATCATTTTTTTGTTTTCTCATTAAAAGGAATCAGTTCTTTAACTTACTTCAGATACAGTATCTTAGTTTCAACGATATGAAATAACCAGTCGTACTTTTCATCCAAACATATCAAACTTCAAACTTGACTCGAATGTCAAGTTTTCACATATCAAACGTCAAACTTAACTCGAATGTCAAGTTTTCGTTATTACTTTTAAGGACATGATTATTTTGTTGTTGTTCTAAAGCGCATGTGAATGATATATTATTGGAATGAATTAACCACAGCAACCACTAACAATGATCTCAAGAACTAGATGACGTACAAGGTAGTATCATTCTCTGAATAATTATATTTTCTGACCAAAGTTTCCTGGTCTTTCATTAAAAAATGTAAAATGTATTTTAGTAATAATTTCACTGGAACTTTTCATGACTTTAGATGGTATGAATACATGTGATAGGATATTTACTTCTTTCATATAAAGCTTTTTTTTTTCGATGATGTTAAAAAAAATTCTGAACATGGTTCACCCATCTAAATACCAGGGGGCAGTTTTGTTTGGGTTTTTGATCTCGCATACCTTTGCTCATATTCTTTACATTCCCTTTCGATATCCCTGCCCGCACAGTGCTTGGTGAATGGTCAGGATACTATTTTAGGTTTCTCGGTTAAAAACTGGACAGACATTTAGACAACCTGGCACTTGAAGGAAAAAAAAGTAAGTGGCGCCCGAATTGTTGCTTGGCTGGGAAGAGAGTACTTTTTTCTCTTGCGGAGATTAGAGGCATAGAAGATCGGCGTTAGTGCATGTATAATGAAACTACCGAGATACCCAGACTCTGTTTTTTGTGTAGTGGCACATAAACATTATAAGACCTTCGTTTTGGGATCGTGTCCGTGGTATGTATAGTTTAGTAACATGGCGACTAAGAAAAAAACACCACCACCACCACCATCACCACCACCACCGCCACCATCAATAACAACAACAACAGCAGCAGCCGCAGCATAAATAACACGGATAAGACCACGGAACCTGTAGACCTATTATAGAGCCGAGTAGAGCCAGAGGAATAATTATGCAGAGAGGTCCTTTGGAACATATTTAGCGTTAAGCAAAATGCGCTGTCTGGCAAGTTCAGGTACATGTGTACTACTCTTGGTAACTTGGTAACTCGAGGCGATTTCTCAAAGTTTTTGCAAGAAGATACCCATGTCAGGAAGTAATCGAATGGTTTTGTTATAAACGCTAACATGGTTCATCGTAAGTGGCGATCTTAATGTTCTAAGAGGATAATGGTAGGAAGCAAGTATGGTACTTACCGTCCAGTTGTATTTACAACATCATTCTGTGGAGTGGAAGAGGAACGAGATGTTGGAAATGTTAAGATCATGATCAGAAAGAAGCAAGAAGCGCGGGGGCGGGGATACAAGGCGAGCAAATAAATGCTTCTTTCAAAACAAGAGAATTTTACTATTCTAAAGTTTTCACGTGGTTCGTACATAAAGACCTTTTTACATAATTATACTGAACAGTCCTAAAAAAGACTTGCTCTTCTGTTCTCATCAAACAATACTCTTTTAAAAAGTTAACTGTGTTTACTGTTTTTGTCATATCTTCAACAAAGAAACATTAAGGCTCAGACTTCTATCAACAGTCTATAACAATCTTTTCCAACGCACAACTTGAAAAAGACTGGAATATTGAGCTGTGCGTGTAAAGGAAATGCAGCCTTTTATAACGTACCACATCAGAATCCCTTCAATGCGTTGCTTTTTATTCTGCATCTTTTTATTCTCCTACTATCCCTTTTCTTTTTTAAGATTGGATTTTCAATTTTGCTTGTCTAGATATCAACAGGATAAACTTCCAAAGTTTCGCATGTTTGTTTTTGTTGGGGTTTTTTTGCTGCTAATACCTTGTAACAACAGTCCTTCGCTGGACCCGCGAACTTTAATTTCGATCACAATCAAACTGGAAATTGCATTGGACAAAACAGGTTCGTTAATACAAAACAGTGGGACAATAAAGCTTTCCATGCCCACATCAGGTTTATTAACCAGGGACTTCAAAGGCTGCTCCAACATGATTGTTTTACAGTTTTCTTAAGATCGCGAGCCATGGTTCTTTAATGGTCCGAACTGAAAAGGACAATGCGGAGAAACTCACTAGTTATTTGAGCATTGTGAGGCTGTCAAACTAAACAGTCCTTTCCTTACAGCTAAATGTTCAGAAACTCGTTCTCAATACTTAATACTCAAAAGGTTTGTGATCGTTTAAACTAAAGCATTGTTAGAAAACCGATTGGTGTTTGATGAGTTGAATAAAAGACTGCGTTCAAAGCGAAAAGAACACATAAACCAATAAACAGGAGAATCGCCAAATGCTGGGAGGCATTTTTGGAGACATAAAATAGGGAGAAAGATGCATCGAATAGATCTAACTCTGTCTGCTTCTAGCTCTCCTTCTCCGTCTCTCTATCCCCTTCTCTTTCTCCTAAATCTCTCTCTCCCTCTCTCTCTCTTCTCTCTGTCTGTCTCTCTCTCTGTCTGTCTGTCTGTCTCTGTCTCTGTCTCTTCTCTCTCTCTCTCTCTCTCTCTGTCTCTCTCTCTCTCTCTCTCTCTCTCTCTCTCTCTCTCTCTCTCTCTCTCTCTCTCTCTCTCTCTCTCTCTCTCTCTCTCTCTCCTCTCTCTTTGTCTCTGTTTCTAGGTATCTCTGTATGGGATTTTCTTGTTGTTATTCCTTTTTCGGTATATCTTTTTAATTACGTTGCCTGTCTGTATCTCGTTTCTCACTCTCTCTCGTTCTCTCTCTCTATCTCTCTCTGTCTCTCTCTCTGTCTCCCTCTCTCTGTTTCCGTCTTGTATTTTCAATTTCCTTATGTCTAGATAAGGTTTCTCTATGACGTTTCAACAGGAAGAGCTTCACAGGTTTGCGTGTTTGTTTTAGTTTTGCGTGTTTGTTTTGATGTTTTTTGTTGTTTTTTTTGCTGCTGCTAACTCGTAGCAACCTGCACGGTTTTCACCGCATCTCGTCTCTTATCTATTTTTAGATGTACTTTACATATTTCCTGGTATGTCATTACGACCTCTTCGATTCTGTTCTTTAGGGTTGCCTTGTTTAGCCGATTCTTCTCTTTAACTCTATCTTTCTCTCTCTATTTCTCCTTCTCTCTCACTCTCTGACTCTCTCTCTCTCTTTTCTTCCTACTCTACTGTTTTCATTTGGTAAATTTACCGTTGTGCTAGATAAGGAAACCCACAATCTCTAGACTTACAGTTGATTGGATAAAACAGCTGTAACAATAAAATCCCATAGAATCAATGTTTTATTATTTTTACTAAGCACTTTACTTCCGTCTATCAGTAAACCCCTGACTCTTGTTTGCGGTGAGTTTGCCGTGAGATTTGTCTGTCCAAAACGAAATTTTCAGTAAGCACTCTCTCTCTCTCTCTCTCTCTCTCTCTCTCTCTCTCTCTCTCTCTCTCTCTCTCTCTCTTTATCTTTCTCTCTATCTTTCTCTCTCTTTACCTTTCTCTCTCTATCTCTATTTACTTTTCTCTTTCTTTATCTCTCTCTTTCTGTGTGTGGCTCTCACGCTCTTTCTCTCTCTCTCTCTCTCTCTCTCTCTCTCTCTCTCTCTCTCTCTCTCTCTCTCTGCTTCCAAACCGTTCTCTACTTACCTCTCCATCTCTGTATCTTTCTCTACTTATCTTTTAATAGATGTTTTCAAAATTTCAGAGCCGTATCAGACAGATACGTACTATCTACCTTCGCCTCATATTCTGCTGTTTTATCAGGGGTATATAGACATTAAATCGTGTGCATCATCCTATGCGGAAAGGTTTCTGTGATGCTGGCTGTGAAATCTTCCTCTGGTTAACCAACAGAGCATTAGTGTTATTATTCATACTTGGTTTTTCTACAACTCTACGTAATGTATGGACATCAAAGGTGTTTATAGAAGCTTAATCAAATAACTAAAACTATAAAATTGTATAATTGTTATACTCTTATACACTGATCTAAGTCAAACAAGAATAACTACAGAGAATCATAAACCTTGGATTTATCTAGTTTTCTTTCTTGGACAATCATTTGCATAAAAAATGTTAGTTTTTCTCTATTTTTATAAACATAATTATTTGAATTCATGCAACATAATAATTTTAGGCTTTCTTCTCTACGTCTTGAGATTTGTTTACAGGCGAAAAAAAATATTTGTCCGCTTTTAGGACGTTAAAGAACATATTTTTGAATCGTATTTACATGGGTGCAAAGGTATAACCGAACTCTTCATTTCCTGGCTTTTAAATTATAAACATCAATATTTTCCGAGCACTTTACTTAGATTCATTAAACATCTGTAATATTTTTATTTTTATTTTAAACAACTATTAAATTTTGCCTTTTGAAATTTTAGGTCTAGATTTCTAGATCTAATCCCTATGACTAAAATGTGAGCATTTTTGTCTTTGTCTCTCTATATCCGTACACATTAATGGTTATTAACTCTTGAAAGTCGATATTAGTGTTTGAATAAACCCAACAACTACCATACTTCAAGCCCAGTGTCAAGCCTTTTTCACAAGCCCGACCCTTTCTATGCAAGCAATGTAATTCCAAAAACCAACGTTCTATAATTTTGATTACAGTCAAACTGGATATTGCATTGGATCATTAAACGTGAAACTTGCTGGGAGACTTTTTAGAGACTTTAATTTTGGAGAAAATTGATCAAATAGATCTAAAGCTGTATGCTTATAACACTCCTTCTCCGCCCCTCTCTCTCTCTCTCTCTCTCTCTCTCTCTCTCTCTCTCTCTCTCTCTCTCTCTCTCTCTCTCTCTCTCTCTCTCTCTCTCTCTCTTTCTCTCTCTCTCTCTCTCTCTCTCTCTCTTCTCTATCTATTTGCCAATGTGTCTGTGTTAGCTAGGTATCTCTGCATGGTATTCCTTGTTATTCCTTTTTCGGTATATCTCTATAATTATTACGTTGCCTGTAACGTCTATCTGTAACTCATTTTCTTTCTATCTCTATCTCTCTCTATCTCTCTCCCTCCCTCTCTTTCTCTCTTCTCTTTCTATCTGTCTCTGTGTCTAGGTATCTATATCTCTGCATGAGATTTCCTTGTTGTTCCTTTTTCGGTAGATCTTTATAATTATGTTGCCTGTCTGTCTGTCTGTCTGTCTATAGCTCGTTGTATCTGTGTGTGTATCTCTCTCTCTATTTTGCTCTCTCTCTCTCTCTCTCTCTCTCTATCTTTCTCTCTCTCCCTCTCCCTCTCTCTCTGTCTCTTTCTCTCTCTCTCTCTCTCTCTCTCTCTTTATTTTGCTCTCTCTCTCTCTCTCTCTCTCTCTCTCTCTCTGTGTCTTGTGTCTGCCTAGTTCTGCACAATCTCTCTTCTTGTCTTTTGATATCCTGCTTTCACTACTTTTCTCCCAATGACCTCCATATCTCTCTCACCATCACCTTTTCTTGTCCTCCTTTCATTTTCCGGATAAATGTTGTGTCGCCCTTCCTGTGATGTCAGAGCAATACTCTTTGAAGAACCAGCGCCCCATACAATGCTTCCTTTTTGACGACTGAATGGCTTCAAAGAGCGGAGCAAGGTTTAGGGCGTCGCTACCTGAACAAAAGATAGCGGGGGATCGATCTCCTAGAATTGGATCGCAGCTCCAAAAACCCTTGCTCAGGGCGCCCCGACGCTTTTATTGGGGATTCTCTTTCCCCTTTCCATCGGACCCTCTTTCGATTATGTTTGCTCTGTGTTATTTTCATCTCTAGTTTCTAGTTTTGGAAAAAATTTTCTATTTTTTATTTGCTACACTGAATAGTTGTCAGTGAAACAAAATGATATGTCAATAACGAAGTTTTAAGATATCTCAAGATGAATCAGCTACATCTATTGTGTGTATGAATATATCTTTCGAGGTATTGCTGTGGGAACAGTGCACTAGACCGTTTATAATATTTAGGGCTGACTGAAACTATTTGTGATTTACCGCATCACCGCCACCACCCCTGTGTTCATTTCGCTCACAATGTAGGTGTAAAGGATTCTGTTAAAATAATTGTGGTTTATACTATTTTCATATTCGAACATCTTTGCCGCATACTTGCATTTGTCTATTATGAAGTATGTTTCACCCCCATCTCCACCCCTCTCGCTCTACCTCTCTCACTCTCTCTCTGGTCTGTCTGTCTCTCTGTCTGTCTGTCTATCTGCCTCTCTCTCTCTCTCTCTCTCTCTCTCTCTCTCCCTCTCTCTCTCTATCTATCTCTCTCTCTTTCTCTGTCTCTCCCCTTTTCTTTCTATCCAATATTTTTCCGCTTCTGAATCCTGGTCATGTTTTATTTTAAATGTTTTTAGGGATTTGATTCCACCTAATGAAACGTGTGTACTCTACAGCTATGGTTTTATACTAATATATTTCCGCGGTAGAGCTTATTTGCGAATTACGACGTTCGTGTCAAATGTAAAGATTCTCGCTAGAAGATGCGATACCGGTAATCCATCAAAACTGCGCTTCAAAGTAACATTATTTGGTGGAAGATTCACATACGTTAGAAAATTGATTTATTTAACCTTATTATTTTCATAAGCTGTCTCCTATTTGCTGGGAGATTTTTGTATTGATCTAAACTAAGATCACAATGGCAAATAAAAAAAATCAATGTTTGGTAGTTTTTTTATAAGGTTCATATACCTAAAGTTTGCTGAAAATCATATGATAGCTAGTGAGCAGTGGCTGATATTCTAACCAAAGATCATCTTTTTACTACTCAAAGACACTGAGTACTAAGCCGCTATGGTTTTAAATCGCTTATATGGACTGTCACAGCCAATCAAATCCTTCATCGACCACTTCATTTATGCAGATTCCTTTTGGATATTATTGTATCCTCTGATCCTTACATCAATCCATCTCCTTTCTAATAATTGTCTAATTTGAAGGAAAAAAATATACTGTCGACTTTTATTACCATAATAATTATTGTGTCCATGAAATCGTAGATAAATCTACCTAGATTCATATAATTGACTTCTTTCAAACCTAAATTTTGTTTCGCTAAATCCCTGGTTGGTCAATAGCATAGCCAGTAGTGATCGATACTAATAAGTAAGAGATTTAAGTTTTGAATCTCAGCCGATATCCTCGTCTTCATAAATTAATGCTTCTTTCTTTCTTTCTTTCTTTATATTAGTCTGTCTATCGATCTACAATATAGACGTTACCGTGCTGACGTGCCGTAAAAACAATCTATGTATCTATGTATTTATGTATCTATCTATCTATCTATCTATCTATCTATCTATCTATCTATCTATCTATCTATCTATCTATCTATCTATCTATCTATCTATCTATCTATCTATCTATCTATCTATCTATCTATCTATCTATCTATCTATCTATCTATCCATCTATCCATCTATACACCTTGGAATTTCACATAGGCCCACCAATTGACCTGGCGCATCTAACAGATTTGGTACCAGAATAACACGATTAGGCCTGTAGCTGCCCCCGCCAATGATACCACTGCTCAGGCGGGATAACTAATGGGGCGAAGTAGGCAGAGCCGTGCCAGACCGTGATTATTGGCTTCGGCCTGTTACAGGTCGTTGACAGTGATTTCGGGAGCACTGATAGCTTAATTAGTTTGTGCTCAGAGCTGACGAGCTAGGCGTGCAAGGTTCGAATCTAAGCTAGTGAACTCGTTTATTCAGTAGGATTTTCGAGAAACTCTTGGGGCCCAGTATTAATGTCGGTCCATTTACGATCTTGTACAGCTTTGTAGAAAGCTTATGGTGTTACAAATTGCGAATATCAAAGCTATACATAAGGCCCAGAGTAGAGACACCTGAAATGTTACATCAGCTGACAATTTTACTGACACTGGCGACACCAGAAGGGAACTAGGCGGTCTAATAGTAATTTGAATCCGGGACTTCTTTTTAAAAGCTGTGTACTCCACTAACTGGTTGATTTCTTCCTCGTCTATGATGAAGAATCGAGATCAGCACATATTGAAAAAGAGAGTAGAACAGTGCTCTCCAAAGACAGACTTTTATACCCTTCAAAAATTGATATATGACATGAGAATGGACTCTAATCCAAAGGAACGTTCTTATACCATTGATAAAATATGCACTAAGTGAATCTTGCAAAATGGATAGAATATGTGAGAAAAAAATTATAAAAGGTATTTATAATTTTAAATCATGAGCAGATAATTATTGGGCGGAAAAAACGGAAAAAAAAACGGGTTCAAAGAAAGGAGAAAAAACTGGGGGAAAACAAAATCATAAACACGTTGAGAACAGTATAGGAGTCACTTAAACTGGCAATGTAAACAATAATGGGTAAAAAAATGATGTCAATGCTGCATACAAAAAACATGGGCAGAAAAAATAGCAAAATATCATATCTGATAAACATAACAAACATGAACTAATTATCCCCCCCCCCCCCATAAAACAACAAAAACAACAAAACAACAAACAAAAAAACAAACACAATCCAAAAAAATGGGAAATAAATACAAAATAAATTTGGCAAAGTATACTGAGTTTTTGACACTCTATTCCCATACTTATGTTTTTTTTAACTTTTCAAACCTTCGACTTATTCTAAAATAACCACAGCAAAGAGAACCACGAAATAACACACTTGAAAGTGCCACACCCTCACCTGAAGGCCTGGCACTTTGGTTTCTTTCCAGGCATGTGGATCGAAGTAACCACTCAGTGTGCGCACAGGATCGATGCTAAGTAAATAGGTGACAATTGGAGGCTCATCACACTCACGTATCACGCTGTTAGTAATCGCGGACTAACTGCCTGGGTAACCATACCTCGTTCTCTATAACCATCTTTAAGCTATATGTCTATGTGACAATAATATATGTACAGTTATTACTGTTCTTATGATTATTATAAATAGTATTTGTCTTTATTATTAATTTTGTTGTTATTATTATCATTATTATTATTATTATTATTATT
>RQTK01001095.1:93472-111490 GCA_003991915.1 Elysia chlorotica
CTCTCTCTCTCTCTCTCTCTCTCTCTCTCTCTCTCTCTCTGCTTGTCCAGAATATCGGACCACTCAACGGAACTAGGCTCAGTATAGATTCTAGGCGTACACAGGATGTACTGTAACTGGAGAAGGAACCTTGGACGGTCAAACCTCACATCCTCATCGACACAGCCTCCCATCCTGGGAGAGACCTGGAGAGACCTGAGGGATACTTGGGAGAGACAAGGGGGAGATCCGGGGGAGACCAGGGGAGACCAGACGTTTCCAGCCCGCCGCGTCTTGTTGGGTCCTGTTTCCGTCTCCGGGTTCCAGGGGATCAGCAAAGGTCATGGAGAATCTGTGGAGCACGGGGAGAAATGGTAGAGAGAGAGAGAGAGAGAGAGAGAGAGAGAGAGTGAAAAGGAGAGGCAAAGAGAGAAAGAAGGTGAGATATGCATTTAGAAACGTAGACCTATTACTTGAGGTACCGACAGTGTTTAGACCAGATAGAAAGATTGATATAGAAGTTATGGACAGGTAGATAGATAGCTAATAGATCGATAGATCTATAAAAAGATAGATAGATAGATAGATAGATAGATAGATAGATAGATAGATAGATAGATAGATAGATAGATAGAAGTAACATAAAAAGAACAAAAAGAACAACAACAACAACAACAACAACAACAACAACATCAACAACAAACAACAACAACAGCAGCATCAACAATAAAATCATCATCAAAATCAACAAAAACGGAAACTACAATAACGACTATATCAAAGCAATAACAACAACAAAAAAACAACAACAACATCAGCAAAAACTTACTGACAAAAGATTAAAAAGAACAGGAATAACAAAAATAAGTAAGAAAAAATAAAAACACAAATAAATTTAAAAAAACCAGCAAGAACAACAAATTCATAAAATGGTGAAAAAAAAGGCCTGAAAATTTAGGTCAAAACTTTGGAACAGGAGCATAAACAGTCCACGAGACTTAGTTAGATAGGACGCAAATATATATATAGACAGAGGGAGCGTCGGGAAATGTTGCTTTCGGCGATAAAGATTCGTTGAAATGAGCCAAACTTTCGCGTCCTCTAAAGAAGGATTAAACGGCACACATGACAAACTTTCGTCAAAAACTGTATACATGTCCTACGGTTACACATTAATTCTGGGGCGTGAATAAGTGGAGGTCCGTGCTTCGAACTCCTCTGTGGCGATTCCGTTACTTACTGCTTGAGTCGATGTCAGTATAATATGACCGACTGAAACATGGCTGAAACATGAAGTTATGGTATCCCCGCACTGTCTCTGTGTGGCAGACCGTAGGCTTGTCAGACTTGAGTCTTGGGGCCCGTTTACTTTATAGCCTATATTCTCCTGACGCTGGATGCTAAGCAATAACAAACAAATAAAAAAGCCTGAAATAAGTTGCTTGGGTTGGCAGCTCTGAAACAAGGTAACAAACAGCGAAAGAAAAACGTTCTAGAGGTTTACTTGCCACGACCTTGAGCCAGTGTTAGACAGCTCAAGTAAAGATGGGAGTACCGGCTTCTGAAGTTTCACAATACATGTATTTACTCCCTCCCTGCGGCCATTCTTCATTACTGATTTGGTCAGAAATTGACACATATTAGTTTACTTTTTATTATCGTTTGGCGTACACTCCTGTTGTTGTCTTGGTTGTATTGATGATCAATTTGTTGTTGTTGTTGTTGTTGTTGTTGTTGTTGTTGTTGTTGTTGTTGTTGTTGTTGTTGTTGTTGTTTGTAGGTGATGGCGGTATGGTGATGGTAGTGTGTGTGTGTTGTTGATAGTGATGATGGTTTTCTTTTTGCTTGTGTTACAGTTGCTGTTATGATTGCTACTGCGGTTGTTTTTGCGTGTGACAGGATCCTAGACCATGCTTAAACTTTACGCTTGACATATCGACAGCTCTTGACTTCCAGAGACTTACGAATTGCCGCTCGATTGCCTCGTGTATGTTTTTGGTTTCGTTTTTAATTATGGCAATTTTTTGTTATCGTTCTACTTTCTGTCTAGTCGATTTAACTGGCGGACGTTGCCAGATTGAATGGTGTCTGGTGCGTCTCTTTCAGAAGCGTTCTTCCGTCTGAGAGAACTATGGGAGCAATGCCATTAAACTTAAGGATAATAGTTGTCTCTAGATGTTTTGATGGATTTCCAAACCTTTATTGTGTTCTATGTTGAATTTTATCTAATCAATTTGTTTGCTTTATTCTCTCCGAAAATTTTTAATAATTATTTTATCGTCGCACAATTTCAATTTTATTTCTGTCTATATTCTGCCTCCCCATCCATGTCCCTTGTAGCCATAACAATATATTTTAACAAAATGGTCTGTGCTTTTTTAAGTTATCCGAAGTTTTTTATCCTCTCACTGTCTCTCTTCCTCTCTGTCTGTTTGACTGTCTGTCTGTCTGTCTGTCTTTCTCTGTCCCTCTCTCCCTCTCTTTCTCTCTCTCTCTCTCTCTCTCTCTCTCTCTCTCTCTCTCTCTCTCTCTCTCTCTCTCTCTTCTTCTCTCTATTTTAACTCTACCTCTATTCTTTGCGTGTGAACATTCACCCCGCTTCCAGACACACAGAAAATTGTTTTCCCCATAGCTTAAAGCATGCGCTATGCTAAATGAGTCCCGTTACCTGTTCATTATTTTTTTCTTTAAATTGATTGTCTAGACCGCTTGGAGCTCAGGGGTTACCCTCCAGTTTTGTCTACCGATGTAATTTATCTCTTAGTTCAAACCCTTATGGAGTACTTGTCCTCCACGCTAAATAGTCCAGAGCTAGTTGTTCCATCGCTGAGATTACTCCCTTGGTATAGACCTAAACCCCAAAGACCAGTGATCCGGCCCACAGTCTTTACCGAGACCATAGCTCTAACCCTAACACTAACCCTCTCGAAACACAGGAAACGAAATTAGCCTCCCCTGTTTAGCCCTCCAAATCTCGCTGGCTGCCACTTGCTCTCGCTAAGCACGCGAGACTTAAACGTGAGGTCACGACATTGGACACTGCGATTGGATAGGCCCGGAACAGTTACTTCCGGTGTCTATCACGTGGAGTCTGCGCGCAGCTAGATGGAAAATTGGTATGCTTTGCCAGCCCTATAGATCCCCGTCCTCCGACTTGATTACAATGCCGCCCCGAGCATGGAGAAAGAGTGGCTGGAAAAAGTTGATTCCGTTACCTTTAACAGTATGGTATCAAAACTGCCTCATTCCCTTTCATTTGCTATGGTCCCTTCTTTATGTGTTATAGAATTACTTTTAAATTTGATTAGTATTAAGCTTTCACTTCTGACATTTTTAAAATTATAAGTGGTAACAAGGGGTATACGTTGTTAAGTAGTTTAGCTCCTGTGTACACTAAAGTGCTTCTTTACGAACAAAAAGGTCTTAATTTTAACGGTGGTTTTATTGTAAGTCTTTTGTTTAAAATTTGTCCCAACAATATTAGGCCTTAGTGCGAGACTGCACATTTTTTTCAGAACATCGTTAAATCTAAAACATTTTTTTCTATCAGAGAGAGTCAGAGGGAGAGAGAGAGAGAGACAGAGAGAGACAGAGACAGACAGAGAGAGACAGAGAGAGAGAGAGAGAGACAGAGAGACAGAGAGAGAGAGAGAGAGAGAGAGACAGAGAGAGAGAGAGAGAGAGAGAGAGAGAGAGAGAGAGAGAGAGAGAGAGAGAGAGAGAGAGAGAGAGAGAGTGAGTGAGAGAAAGATGGGTGTTCTGTCAGATTTATCCATTTTTTTCTGGGTAAAAGGAAATTGTTTAGGCTGTAATGGACCTAACAGATTTATATAGCCATAGCCTTTGGGGTTTCGCCTTACCAAAGTGGCTCCTCTAAATTGTTAATATCCACTTAACATCAATCTCTGACTTCTTGGTTGATCATGATAGAGGATGCATAAGTGTTTGTACTTTCGGAGAAGCTAGAAATAACGGAGTAAATAACATTTTTTTTCAACAAAAACCACAGAGAGTTGGGGTTTGGTTAGCTCCTACGCTTCATATATCGTTAGTTTTAGAGTATTATGTTACTCAATTTGTAGTTTTTTTTTTTAGAATCACATTCTTTCATAACTCCGATATATTTAGCGGACGGTTTTTATGGTGTCGTCTTATAAACCGATCGTATTATATTTTTTCCATACGTTTTCTTCTTCGGTATGATATAAAAGTAACGCAGAAATCTACTAAATAGTGGGCAAGGAGGTTCGGAAAGGGGGGGGAGTGTATATCTCTACTTTGCTTCGCTTAGCTGGCATTTTCAAATCCATATGCAGCTGATTATATAGTTGTATTTCAGTGAAAATTACAACAACGGTGTTTTTTGTTTTCAGTTGTTGTTTTTTCAAGCTTTTTCAAATACTTTATAATAATTATAGAAGATTTTAAAAGCTGAAAACATTAAGGAAGGTAGACACGAAGGCTCTTCAAGTTAACTAGTTAGCCATTTGTATTTTAAAAAAAGGGAAATGTTCAAACAATAATAATTTTGTTTTGTTTTTTTTGTTTTCGAATTTTTTTTCGAGGTGATAATCTTTTTTTTTTTCTTTGTTGAAAAGTCTAAACAGTCATTAATACAGTTTGTCGAATCAAATGTTTTTAAATGAAACAAACCTCCGCCTTATAAATGTTTGAAACGTAATCAAAGCTGAAGGATATTAAAACAACATTGAATGATTCTAAAATAGCTTCCGATTTAATAACCTAAAAAAAGAATAATAACGTTATCTTGTAATTTCGATAAATAATGCGTGTATCAACTTTGTAATTCCCTACTCTATCCCTACTTTATCTTTACAGTTATTTATACTCTTCCTCCTTAATGTTTTCTTTGCAAATCCTATTCAAATTGGGTATTTTCTGGGAAGGCGGGACATCTCTGCCTGTGGCTGTCCTGTTCTGAGTCCTGCCAGAGCGAAGGACACAGGCCTAACGAAGGACAGCGTCTAGAATGATGCCTAGGGCTACAGGCGCTAAATATAAGGAGCTTGAAAAGCACTCGATATTTTGATGTTCTCTGCCCCTCTTTCTCTCTCTCTCTTTCTTTCTCCCCTCTGTATCTGTACGGTTTCCCTTTGCAACTGCCTTCTCTCATAGTGTCTCTGTACCTGTCTGTCTGTCTGTTTGTCTGTTGTCTTTTGGTTTAGGAGATAGAGATTTTTTTAAAGAAAAAAAGAAAAAAAAAGTATTGTAGACAGCGAGAAAGAAAGAAGAAAAGATACAGAGGGTCCGAGGAATTGAGAAATTCGGAATATATACAGAACTAGAAATAGATAATGGTATATATAGATAGATAGATAGATAGATATGTTGAAAAAAGAGAAGTGAAGAACTATAGAGAAAGATGGATCCAATAGATTAGTAGGGAGCTTAACAGAAAGAAAGAGGAGGGCACAGCGCAACTACACATCCATCATCAAATACAATCAAATACACAGCTCGTAGCGTGCCGTAGCGGATTACGTTCTATGCAATCACTGGTCCCGTAATGTCTCTCTCTCTCTCTCTCTCTCTCTCTCTCTCTCTCTTTCTATCTCGCCCTCTACATCTTTCACTACCTATTTATATTTCTATCTAACCACCCATTTATGTATGTATCTATGTATCTATCTCTCTTCCACAGTTGAATCTGCTTATTATATTCATTTTTCATTTTTGATAAGCAAATTAAACATTGTAATAATCAAACCGAGGGCAAACTAAAGACAAACAAGCCTTGTTTTTTTTTCTTTGTTTGTTTTTTCTGTACTCAGATTATTTCCGTATAACCAAGCTTTCCAAGTGTTGCAAAAAAATATCTTAGTCTTAAGAAAGTATCTATAATATCACTTTTAAATTCTTACGATTTATGATGACTCCATGCTTTTATTACGTAAAGATAAAAGTTTTGACATTACTAAGAGAGAATGCGAAGAGAGAGAGATAAAGAGAGATAGAGAGAGAGAGAGAGAGAGAGAGAGAGAGAGAGAGATGGTGAAACAGAGAGACACCACAGTTGAATAATGTTTAACTAATTGTCGAAATACTGAACAGTATTAATTTTAGAAATGAGATGCGACATTATGAAATTGAGGTAACTAAAGAGAAACAGAGGGAATGAGAGAGAGAGAGAGAGAGAGAGAGAGAGAGAGAGAGAGAGAGAGAGAGAGAGATTTATTTAAAGAAAAAAAAGAGAAAAAGGGTGGTACACACGAGAAAGAAAGGAGAGGAGAGACAGAGAGACCGCAGAATTGATAAATTTCGGAATAATTTTATAGATCTACAAATATATAATTGTACAGACAGCTTTGTAGAAAAAGATGGAAGTGGAGAACTATATAGAAAGATTGAAGGCAGTAGATTGGTAGGGGGCTGAACAGACAGAAAGAGGAGGGCACAACGCAACTACACATCCATCATCAGATACAATCAAATACACAGCTCGTAGCGTGCCGTAGCGGATTACGTTCTATGCAATCACTGGTCCCGTAATGAAGATGCAACGTTAATCTTATAGTCATCTGGCGAGCCCAAACAGTACATCTGGATCAGCATCCGCCATATTGAGGCCAGTAATGGCCCGTCTTTTTCTTTCGCATGATGCAGCAGCGCAGAATTATTGTGGTTCCTCCTCCTCTTCCTCGCCCTCCTAGTCCTCCTCCTTTTGCGACAGTGACTGATGTTAATGCTAATTTGACGCCATCTTTGATCCACGGTTCGTTACGGCAATCCCTTGCGGGTTGGCCCTACTGAGGGGGTCGCCAGAGCGGATATAACATGGCCTAACGAAGGAATTGTGGGATAGTGAAATCGCCCCGGATCTTCCCGGCGATTATACTTGGCTCAGCACGCATGCGCACTGACTTGTCTTCCGGTAGCCAACTGATTCCTGTGGAAATAGCTCTAGGGAAGCACTGCTAGATAAGTCTATTAGTGCTATTGACTAATGAGCAGGAGGTGCACGGTTCGAATATCATTTAACGCGACAATATGCGTAGTTAGGGTTTATTGAGGAACTAAGAAGATATACAGCTGACCAAGCATTCGATTTTATAACTTTAGCTTAGTCAGGTAATGTTCTTGGCTAAAGGAACCAGTGCCTCGCGTCCGTATATGACTTTTTAGAAAATGTTGGTGGACAGATAAATGCATAGAAACGTGGCTAAAGTCTTCCCAGGTTTTGTAAATGGGCCTTACCTCGTTGAAGTATTACTACAATATATTGCTTCTCGAATGGAAGGTAGTTTAAGCTACGACTCGTCCCATTTGTCTCTTTCGAATTTACTTTTTCGGAAAAACACGTCTATCATATTATGATTTCGCTACATTCGTTTCATATTTATCACATCAGGATTATTGATTAATCCAGGTTAGGAAGTATGATGTATAAACCACACAAAGGCGAGTATTGTTGCTTCAACAAAGAGCGCCAAGGATTAATTAATAATGTTTCACGCCTATACGTTTGCCTGGTTTTGTCTATTCAGTTCTAATTTCTAAGCCAAGCCGCAGTCTTAGAAGGCTTCTTTGAAAATCTGCTCAGACATTACAGCATCAGTGATTGATGGTAAGGTTTAGTAAAATTTAATGGTTAGTAAAATTATTACTAACATTTCTTTCAGGTGGGGTTTCTTTTGGTGTGGTAGTGTTTTGTTGGACTTTTTGGGAGGGGGTGAGGAAGTCAGACAGATGAATTTTACAAGTTGAAACAGAGGGAGGGAGATTGAAAGATAGGGGGGGAAAACAAGAGAGTGAGGAGAGAGCGAACGAGAGAGAAAAGAGCGAGAGAAAAGAACGAGAGAGAGAGAGAGAAAGAGAGAGAGAGAGGGAGAGAAAAAGAGAGAGAGAGATTAAGGAGCAGTCATTGTAATTAAAGTGCATAAAAAATTAAATTCGGCGTTACACAAAATTTTTCAAGGTTTCTTTTTAACAGAGAATCTCGTGCTTAAAGCTTTCAATTTGATGATGTCGAGTCCAAGTGCACCTGTTTCCATAATTATTAGAGATATTTTGCAGTTCTTCATCCTTTTAATTTTCCAATCTAGAATTGTTAAAAGTTCAACCCTATTCCTTTAATCCGTTTTTTATCTTTGAAATCTTTCCTCTTTCATTTTTAATCAGAAGTTTCAGATTTCAATATAATTTTTAGACTTATGAGTTACATTTCAAGCGTAGGACCGATACATGTACCATACTTATTTTTCCTCGCTTCTGTTCACTAAGAATTTAGTGGGCTTTTTTCTTTTACTATGGTACTTTCTATAATCAAGTAATTGTCTGATCTGAAACCAAGCAGTAACACCTTACTGTGCGAGTAAAGCCTTGAAATCATCGGAGATCACACGAAAATTGATCGAGATAATTATGAAAATTATGAAGATCAATGCAGCAAGCCTCCTGTATGAACTGGTGACGACCCTTCTCATCATCAGGCGTGTGGGTGTTCTTTCATTCGCCACCACAGACCCCGCCCACTCTAACGACTCTCAGCCTAGGCTCAAATATCGTCAGATATCAGACGCCATTGAACCCACAGTGCCGGAAGTTCTAGGAACATCCACCGGAAGTGGGTCGCTGTTATTTTATGGAACTTGAGTTTTTAATAGACAAAAATTGCCTTATATATTTATAATTTTTTCTTTCTTTTTTATTTTGTTTGTGGTTTTTTAACGTACTACTCATATCATATTTTAAAGGCACAACGATCATATTTATAATCGTTAACTTTATTATGCCAAAGAAGCTATTCCTCTTTAATCTACTTACCCTCCACCGTTTCAAATTTCGAACCGAACAAAATTTGTTTTTTAAATCCTAACTTGGGCGCATTAACATGGCAATGAAGACTTACGTCTAGATTTATTTATGTCATTGCATCTTCAAAGATATAAAAGATTATATCACGCGTAATAGATTTCATAATTTTTAACATAAAGTTCGCCGTATATGACTTTTCTTGGGACCTAAGAGACGCAACTCTTGTATAGTTTCAAACAGATGCGGTAAACGTGAACTAGGATTTGCAGAACATTGTTTAGAATAGTTTAAACGTATTTCAGGTGCATGTTGTAAAAACAATTGTATTTAACCTTAGGGATTATAACAATGCATTGTCAAGAGGACCTAATCGTTTGACTGCTTCAAATCCTCTAATATGTGGCACAATCAAAATTAAAAACAGTGAAAAAAGAGTTTAAAGAGGGGTCTTTTTAAAATTGAATGTGCCTCAACGTGTCCACCACTTCAGTCAGTATTTATCCTATATACATATTACTTTTTCTCTACCAATTTTCCCCGTCTTACCACCATAAATACTTGGTAAATTATGAGTTTAAATTTCTTCATTGAATAACAAAAGTGGCCGATCTATCTTGTCCACGCTTCGCTGTTATGTTTCTTTAGTCTTATTTGAATGGATATACTGACACTCGCATATTCAGTTAAACCCTCTCTTTCCTTTTGATTATCTATACAAAGTGTGTATGCTAATTTTAAAATGTTCGCCTTTTCCCGACATTTACCAGAATGGATATGATTTTGAAAATATCTTTAATGGATCTGTCTAAATTGTGTACATCACAATCCATTTGTTTGTAAGGAAATTCATTATAAAATAAAATAATTAAAGAGTTCTACTCTACCAGACTTTACCTACTCGTCTACTTTAGTTTGATCATTTACCAATTTCTTCTTCTTCTTCTTCTTCTTTCCTTACATCCTTTTCCAGTCCCAAGCAACCCCCCCCCCTCTCCGCCCCTTTCCTCCACTTTTAAAACATCCATTTTGGATATGCTTTCCAAAAAGTGCCCCCCCCCTTTTCCTCCACTTTAAAAACATCCATTCTGGATATGCTTTCCAAAGTGCCTTTAATGATGCTGTCCACAAATCCGTCACCAGCATCCATTTCTTTGCAACAAAGTCCACACTCCTGGGGTCCTTTTTCCTAATCCAAATGTTGGAGACCGTCCCACCCCTCTACACATACACACTTACACACATACAGACATACACACATACACACATACGCACATACACACAGAGTTTGGTCTTTCTGCTCCGTGGCTCTGAAAGGAGACATTTCGCCCAGAAAAGAGTAACGGTCGGACCGCTAGAAACTGGCAAAAAGAGTAACGGTCGGCCCGCTAGAAACTGGCAGCGATATTTAGCTCGCCTTGAAAAGGCTACCCGATCGATTTGAAAGGCGGTAAAAACGTTATAATTTTTGTGCGGAAAAAAATTGTTAGAAGCAGAAAAGAAGACCTTTTCAACGTTTCAATACGAATTTATAAGGCTGCATTGATCAATAGCAGTAAAGGCTGCCAGTTATAAGTTTGTCCTGTTGCTCCCCCCCCCTCTTTTTTATTATTTTATTTCCGCGCAATTTTGTAATTCTACATTTTCCAAAGCTGTGTATGCACGGCGTTTGTTTGTCGTTGTTTTTTTTGTATAAATAAAAGAGGTTTTATAGCATTTTTTCTAATCAAACAGCCTTTTCAATGTACTCCATTTGTCTCCTACGAGTCTTACAGTTATACCTGTTGTAGCCAGCTACTCCCGCAGTTACTGTTACTTCTACGCTTGGAGCACAACAGCAATAACAACCATTGCTACTACTACTACTACTACTACTACTACTACTACTACTACTACTACTACTACTACTACTACTACTACTACTTCTACTCAAATGATCCGTTACTGTGCTGATGTGCTGAAAAAAAAACGAAAAAAAAACAAGCTACTACTGCTACAACTGCTAAAATTAATGTTATGCCACAGCACTATCCCACTGAGATCTCTCTCACTCTCTCTTGCTCTCTCTCTCTCTCTCTCTCTCTCTCTCTCTAACTACTACTACTACTACTACTACTACTACTACTACTACTACTACTACTACTACTACTACTACTACTACTACTACTACTACTACTACTACTACTACTACTACTACTACTACTACTACTACTACTACTACTACTACTACTTCTACTCAAATTATCCGTTACTGTGCTGATGTGCTGAAAAAAAAACGAAAAAAAACAAGCTACTACTGCTACAACTGCTAAAATTAATGTTATGCCACAGCACTATCCCACTGAGATCTCTCTCACTCTCTCTTGCTCTCTCTCTCTCTTTCTCTCTCTCTCTCTCTCTCTCTCTCTCTCTCTCTCTCTCTCTCTCTCTCTCTCTCTCTCTCTCTCTCTCTCTTGGTTTGACGTCTCGTAGTTTCTTCTGTAGAATCCGACAATCCGTCTATGTAACAACACTACAAAATGTTGCCTACAACGCGGTCGTTGCTCTCTTCATTTGTTTCTCTTGGGTTTTAATGTGGGATAGTCATACCGCCTCAGAAATCAACTCCAAACCATGTTTTCCTTAGAACGTAATGAACGGTTTGCGTCTGTTTGCGTATAGAGTTAGGAGCACCAGTTTGAATCGAACATTGGACCTCCTGTTTGTAAGCCCAAATACATAACCAACTGAGCTACGGAAGAACCAGCTTGTGTCTCTGATGCGGTCGTCGGCCTCTGAATTTGTTTCTGTTGATGGGCATGGCAAGATTAAGATAATCGCCATTTCAGGCAGAGTACAAACACACTTCCTAAGACTGGGATAATGTTTAACGTCCTTCTACCCAAACATGGCCCATCTGTCTCAGTCCAAGCACCGCTTAGGCTTAGTTCTATTGAAAGGCTTAGAGGCTTCTACCCATCTTCTGTTAATTATTATCTAACACAGTCACGTGATAGTTTCTCTGTAGAAACACGTGATAAACAAATCCTGGTGGGAGATTGGAAGAGACTGGGTGGCAGACAGAGAAAGAGAAATATAGAAATAAAGGGAGAGATAGAGAGAGAGAGAGAGGGAGAGAGAGAGAGAGACAAAGAGAAACAGAGACTGGTACAGACTGACAGAGTCAGACAGACAAATAGACATTCACACAGACAGACAACAGACCTACTACAGTTAGTCAACCGGCAGAAATAGAGAAAGACATTGAGATGTTGACAGAGGCGTAGAGAGACAAATGGATAGAATGAGAGAAAAACTGAATGGAAGAAATGTAATTATGCATAAAGCTATACAAACAGAGAGACACACACACATTCAGAGAAACCATACATATATCCAGAGATATCATTTTTTTTTACGGTTTAGCTGATTCTGGAGCCAGACGTATGAAAATGCATGAAATGGTTGTTGGGTGTTGTTGGGTGTTGTTGGGTTGGTTTAACGTCCAACAGCAGCACTATATAGGCTATATTGTGGACGGGCCCCAAGAAGGACGTCTGACAATTTTATGTGCTGCCACGCACGAGACAGGGCGGGGATACCATGACTCCTGTCTCAGCCGGTCACATTATACTGACACCGACCCAACCAGTAGGTAACGCAACAGCCAGGATTCGAACTCGGGGCGTTTTGCGTCGGAATCCGATGTTCTACCCCTGGACCACCGCGCCCCCCAGTCAGACCAGAGAAGTATATAATATTATTAAATTGTTAGTGAAGGTTATTTACCTACGATTGAGTTGTTTTTCATTGTGCAAGTCTTCGTGGCCTATCCCAAGGTTTCGCGGGCAGTGTTTTATGCGCCTGCGTAGTGCGTACCAATCAATGAATAATAAATAGACGCCTCACGCCTGATTGGTCGGCTTGAGATCAGGTCATTTCGAGACCAGAGGGACCCGGGCATCTCTTATGGTATACCGGGAGTTATGTATATATAGTTCAATGTATTGTTCTGTGCCTGGTTGAGCTATGGACTAGAGTTATGTAAGTGCAGCGCACATTGCCTGGGGTAATTAAGCTTTAAGATTTTTAGTGGGTGTTGCGTGTGACGCTCCCAGTGCAGCCGGTTGAGGTCAACAAACCCGCTGGTTCTTCATCTGACCATCAATTTAGATAAACTGGATCTATCAGAGAGAGCGAGAGAGAGAGAGAGAGAGAGAGAGGGAGACAGAGAGAGAGAGAGAAAGACAGAGAGAGAGAGAGAAAGACAGAGAGAGAGAGAGAGTGAGAGAGAGAGAGAGGCCGACAGACAGACAGATACAGAGACAGAGAGAGAGACCGGCAGACAGATAGACAGACAGTCAGACAGAGACAGAGACACAGAGAGAGAGAGACTGACAGACAGAGATACAGAGAGAGGGGGAGACTGGGATAGAATAAAAGGCGGAAACAGGCATGTAGACAGGCAGATCGATGTTTCTTCCTCTGTCTACCAATACCAAAATAACCAGATTTATGAGAAAAACATAGGCGGAGGGGTACATTTAGAGAAGCAGAAAGAGGGATATAGAGGTATAGACAGACTTAGAAAGAGAGAGGGAGAGAGAGAGAGAGAGAGAGAGAGAGAGAAAGAGAGAGAGAGAGGGACAGACAGACTTAGAAACACACCAAGACAGAGAGACAGGCAAAAATGGATTGTTCGAGAGACCAAGAGATAAACATGGAGAAGGCAATACATTGCATATTTGATCATCTTACCAAACAACTGATTGAAGAAAAGAGAAAGAAAAAGTGACGTACTGAAAAGCATAAAAAGAGGTTGTGGCAAACAAACATAGAAACAGACATAGAGATATGCAGACATACAAACATACAGACAGATATAGAGGCTGGCAGACAAACGAAGTGAAAAAAACAATTTCATAATCTTATCAACCAGGCAAATTAACTATATTCATAATAGAAAGAGATATAGAGAGAGGTAGAGAGACAGAGACAGAGAGAGAGTGAGAGAGAGAGAGAGGCCGAAAACTGATACAGCAAATAAACAAATTATGAAAACATAATAAGTAATTTAGAAAACCACCTTTAATGACAGAAAACAAAACTATGCTGTTGTTGCTTTTTTTTTGTTTTTTTTTTTTCAGCAGTTGATTAAAACGAATAGAAGAAAGAGTAGGGGAACTGAGGTGTTGCAAGTAGATAGTGGGGTAGAAGGAAGGGGATGGGGAGTGGGGAGGGGGAGTGGGAGGGATGAAGTACTCTTGACTACAAGGGGTGACATCAGATCAGATAAAACGGCGAAAGTAAAGAAAAGTCCGGAAGGCAAATAGAGGAGAGGGAGAAGTGGATTAGAGGCGGCCATGTTCTAATCACTGAAGTCGGCCCAGACGGACTCTATCTGTGGCTAGGACCTATCATCTTCCTCCCTGCAGGACATAAAAGAAGCCAGTAGGAAGGGCACAGGAAACCCAGAGCCGGCCGAACGGAGCTCTTGGTAATGATACAGTCTTGGACAAGGACCAAAGATAGGGACATAGATAAAAATAGAAATAACACCTTGGGGAAGAAGACCCTCAAAAAAGATGACGGGGAGGAAAGAACAAAATAGACCGAAGGTGAATAAATAATGAAGGTATTGAAGAAAAATTGAGTTTTTTCATGGTAAAAAGAAGAAAGTAACAGATAAGCATTAGAAACAAAGCTGATAAATTTTATTCGTTAGCTTACACATCTGGGAAGAACGTACAAACGGTACATAATGTGTCAGATAAAAAATAAACTAATGGAGCTATAGATCTGTACAGAAAACAGATGTGAATCTAACGAAAATCTAATAAATATTAAATGGAATATATGTAGGCTACACGGACATGTTCTATATATAGATATGTGAATATTTCATTATGTGTGGTTATATTGAACAATAATTAATCTAACTTGTTTGGTCATTTTTTTAAACAGGGTCAGGAGCCTTTTTTTTTTTTTTTTGTCATTTATGATTGTTTTACACTGTAGCTACCCCAGTGACGTCCCTTGACTGACTCTGATGTTTAGACTGTCATGACTGGACACACTGAGGATCGTGACTTCCGAGACTGATTCACTCAACCGACTAGAATTTAGATCTAACCCAAGACACGGGACACTGAATCCTCTGATTAAATCTGTTTATTATAATTTGTATCTAAACAAAGCCTTTTGTTTTACGTGAGACCATAGGTCTACGTGTTTTATTAGATACTTAAACACCAAGTGTAGAATGCACAAACAAGAAGTAGCTTAATTCTCGTCGTGACAGTATTAGAATAAGAAGGCTTACGACTAGACCTAAGCTACGTCATGTTTGAGCATTTTACCCCAAGTACTCAGAAAACGTAAATTTATCTATGAAATAAGACGAAGTAAAAACAATTATTTTTTTTTCGTTCGTTATTGTTAAAAACAATATTTAATCGATTTATGGGGAACATATGAATCTTAGCACCCCCTTCCCCCTATCCCCAAAATGATCCTCATAGAGTTTCTGTAGCAACCCATCTGGATTTTAAAAAAAGAATAATGAACAGATTTTTAGAAAAATAATTTTTATGTCAGTATCCCGACATCTCCGTTCTGGATGAGACATATTAACTTCTCTATGGTGAAAAATTTATAGATTGGTAAAAATTAATTTCTGTGGATTTATTCCTATATATAAAGGTAGACGAAGATGTGGGTGCAATATGGGACAGGAAGTGAAGAAAAAGGAAGTAGTGGCGCAGTCAGGTGGTAAGCAGTGAAAAGAACGAGTTTGTGAAAATAGACTGAGA
Source organism: Elysia chlorotica (assembly GCA_003991915.1). Lineage (NCBI taxonomy): Eukaryota > Metazoa > Mollusca > Gastropoda > Plakobranchidae > Elysia > Elysia chlorotica. The sequence continues at coordinate 109,015 of RQTK01001095.1, forward strand.
AGCACACCACAAATCAAAGAGCGGAGAAAAGACTATGAAAAAATAGATGAATATAAAGGTAGATATGAGATAAATTTTAAATAAACTGCACCAAAACGTTCGTCCTATTCCAACACTCTAGATGTATTTCTCTACTTCTAATGTATCTTTCTTTGTTTCATACCCTGTGGACTAGTGGGGAGGCATAACGATTTTTGCTCTCAGTCTCGGTCCATGCGACAGTATTGTGTAATATGTCGTATAATTCTTACACTCTAAGTCTGTAGTGAGTTGGTTTTTACGGCACGTCAGCACAGTAACGGCTATAATATGATACGTCAGCACGGTAACGGCTATAATATGATACGTCAGCACGGTAACGGCTATAATATGATACGTCAGCACGGTAACGGCTTATGAACTTTTTTTTTTCATGCACCAAAACGTTCGTCCTATTCCAACAGTGAGTCGTTTGGCTGTTACTGCAATGCCGAAAAAATAAAATAGTAACGAGATATCGGATGAGGAAATGTCAGGAGCATCGCGACATGAGAATTTCCGTTATCAGCTATCATAGAATGTCAAAGATCTTGACTTGAAGGACGAAAGCTCAATTTATTTGACACTGTGTGCTAAAGTGTTTTGAATGATAACGATAATTAAGTTTCTTGCAGAAGAGTGAATTGAGGAAATCGTTGTTGGAAAAAATTAGAAATTTTGAAGGTAGTAACATCTGCAACTATTATTTTTATATGCCATTATCTGTAAAGTATACAATTCTTTCCTACCATAATCGTTCGAAAAAAGTGTAAAAATATTATTTTTTATACAAATCAATACTAAGGGAAAAAGAACAAACAAGACAGACATTGGTGGTTATATTACTATAAATCATACCCAACCTTTATGGAAACACAAATCTTATGAAAAATATAAAAATGTATTGTCTAGCTAAACCATAACTGACAAGGATGAGTGGTTATCTATTACTATTGTTATGTAAAACAAACCTGTTTGGGCAATCTAAGCAACACACATAAATGATGAACTCTGTTTGCGAGACAAAAATCATAATAGTTTCGACCCGGTTTCTATAGATCTATTCGCCTCAAATCAATGGACAATAAAGCTTTGGTAAGATTAGCATAGTGAGAAGTTCAATTCGCGAAATGAAATGTCAATTGGCAGTATGACATTTTGTAGCATATAATAATCCCCATTTCTCAAGATGAAGGAGACAAAAATAAAAAGAAGATACATTGGATAAAATAATAAACATTATCGTTTTCTATTATATCAATAACTAGATAGTAGATTCAGTTTAGACAATTTCATAAGTGTTCACAGATGTCGCGTTAAAAAGGGAATTTTAAAGGAGAGCGTGCAAGCAGCAAACTTAGGAGCTGCTTTTCTTGAACTAGATCTTCTTGTTTACAAGGGTTAGGCTATCATTGTTGTTTTTTCAGGACTAATCAATCGTTTACCCAATCCATGAATCGTGATCTTCTATCTTTTTTCACGACCTCTAGACTTAGATGGCCCGCTTCTATTCTCATCCTTTAAACCTCCGTGAAACGAGACATATTAATTTGCGTTGCATGCTAAACTTTTAGAAACACACCAGGAAGCTCTTATTGTTCCTTGTTTCCCTCTTTCTGCTGCCTCAGTTAATCTTTTTGGCATTTTATCTAATACAATTCATCCCTTTTGACTTATATCATCTCTCTGTGTCTCACTGTGTCTGGCTGTCTATGTGTGTGTGTGTGTGTGTGCCTGTGTAAGTGTCTATGTATCTGTCGCAATCTCTCCCCCCTTTTTCTGCATGTCTATGTGCCTGCATCTATCTCCCTATACCCTTGACATTATCTATCTATCTATCTATCTATCTATCTATCTATCTATCTATCTATCTATCTATCTATCTATCTATCTATCTATCTATCTATCTATCTATCTATCTATCTATCTATCTATCTATCTATCTATCTATCTATCTATCTATCTATCTATCTATTGTTCTCTCTCTCTCTCTCTCTCTCCCCCCCTTCTCTTCATCTCTTCATGTCCTCCCTCTTGCTCACGAAGCGTTCCTACAAAGTTGATTTAATTTGCCAGATCTAGCGAAGGCTTCAGTGCGCCGAGAGGCCAGCAGTACGGGTCAGTGGTAGTTTGAAGTAACACAGAAATCACGGAGACCAAACACGGTCTGAACTTAGTACAGATTACAAAGGTCTGCACTGAGTCTTCAGTGTAACTATGCTGCCAAAGCTTAGAACTTAAACCGCTGCAAGAAGAGTAGTAACAAGGAAAGTTAAAGTATTTCTGTAAAAAGAAAGAGAAAAGGGTGTTAAAGTAGTACAGCAGCAGCAGTAGTAGTAGTAGTAGTAGTAGTAGTAGTAGTAGTAGTAGTAGTAGTAGTAGTAGTAGTAGTAGTAGTAGTAGTAGTAGTAGTAGTAGTAGTAGTAGTAGTAGTAGTAGTAGTAGTAGTAGTAGTAGT
>RQTK01001095.1:111727-147694 GCA_003991915.1 Elysia chlorotica
TCTATCTATCTATCTATCTATCTATCTATCTATCTATCTATCTATCTATCTATCTATCTATCTATCTTTCTATCTATCTATATATCTGTCTATCTATCTATCTATCTATCTATCTATCTATTTATCTATCTATCTATCTATCTAACGATCTATCTATCTATCTATCTATTAATCTATCTATCTATCTTTCTATCTATCTATCTATCTATCTATCTAACGATCTATCGATCTATCTATCTATCTATCTATCTATCTATCTATCTATCTATGCATCTATCTCTTTTCATTTGTTGATGGATACTCCATCAGTTAAAATCTGCGATATTGCTCAACGAGCTTGCTCTATTTCTAACACGACCAAGTTTGAACTCCGTCTCCCCTGCAATGGTTTCTCTCTTGAAAACTGTCTCATATCTTGATTTTACTAATGTATTATAATCCCATTAACGCTAATTCTTCTTTTTTTCTCTTCCATTTCAATCTGCTCACGCGCCTTCAATTGCCTGGACTGCGTCGATCACCACCCTCCCACCAACATTATCCTCCAATCCAACATTATCCCCCAATCCACCATTATCTCACAATCCACCATTATCTCCCAATCCACCATTATCTCCCAAACCACCATTATCTCCCAATCCACCATTATCTCCCAAACCACCATTATCTCCCAATCCACCATGCACCCCAGACGGCTATGGGGCCCAGGTGAGCTTCGACAACAACGGCGACGCGCCAGGCCGCTACATGATCATGAACTACCAGCGCAACCGGCGCACGCGGGAGTACGAGTACCGCGTGGTGGGGACCTGGAACAGCGGCCTGCAGGTCAACCACTCGGACATCATCTGGGCCGGGGACACCAAGGACGTTCCCAGGTCTCGCTGCAGCGACCCGTGCCAGGAGGGCGAGATCAAGATCATGCAGAAGGGCGAGCAGTGCTGCTGGATCTGCACGCGCTGTAATCCCTGGGAGTACATCAAGGACGAGAAGACGTGCGAGTCGTGTGACACGGGCCTGTGGCCCTACCCGAACAAGACGGGCTGCTTCTCCCTGGAGGTGCAGCACATGACCTGGACGGACCTGCACGCCGTGATCCCCATGGCGCTCTCCGCTCTGGGCATCATGGCCACCTCCTTCGTCATCTCCCTGTTCGTCATGTTCAACAGCACGCCGGTCGTCATGGCGTCAGGCCGCGAGCTCAGCTACATGCTCCTGGGCGGGTGCGTCTTCTGCTACTTCAACACATTCGTGCTGCTGGCGCCCCCTAGCCCAGTGACATGCGCAGTGCAGCGCTTCGGCGTTGGCTTCGGTTTCAGCGTCATCTACTCGGCGCTTCTCATAAAGACAAACCGGATTTCCCGGATATTCGAGAGTGCGCGTCGCTCCGCGAAGCGGCCTCCGTTCATCAGTCCCAAGTCTCAGATCGTGATGACTCTTATACTCATCCTAATACAGGTTGGTACATTGTGATGTGTTCTTTTTGTATCTGGAGTTACATAGTCACAGTGACTTCGCAGTGTTGTTTGTAGAATTGTATTATTTTTTGCATTTCTCCACACTTTAGAAGCAAATACACTAGTCTGCTAAAAGAAATATGTATTAATCATGTTAAATAGTTTAAATGGCCTTGAGACTTATATTGGTGGGGTATTTTGTAGATGAAGCTTTCAGGGGGAAATAACAAAAATTATATTTCAATCGCCTGTTAAAACGATATCTTATTGGACGTTTTTTTTTCAAAGAGTTCGACTTTATAATCCAATGCTCTTGGTCTACTTTGTGTGCGTGTTTTTTTTTTTGTTTATTTATTATATTGGTTTTTGTTTCATCTTTCGTGAGCCATGCTATTTGTTTTACAACAGTATCACAGTCACATTCGCAATTGATGCTTGTAGACTATAATTAAAGTGTTATTTTTTAAAATTGAGTTTTAATGTACAAACATAAGAACTAGACAAGATATTCTTATATATGCGTATGTATAGAAAACTAGTGTTCATAACATTTGACCGCTCAGATAGTAAGCCATCCTGTTCTGATATGTGTGCGTTTATGTGTCTATATGTGCTGCAAAGCACCTTGTCAAAGTACAGGCTTCTCTCTCTATAGCGTCCTGATTATCCATGATTAGGGCTGGGGGTATTGGCCTCTCTTTAGCAAGGAAATGTGTAGGTCATTCCCCAAGATCAATGCGGTAGAGCTTTGCAGCTAACACAGACGGCATCAAAATCTTCTCAGACTGAGATGGGAGATTCTTTGCCACCAGAATCGTATTTATTCCAGACGGGTGGTCATCTGGCCATTTGGCTTGACCGCTGATACTGATGGATGGCGGGCTGTTAGGAGGCTACTGTACTGGGATTGCCTCGCAGAGAAGAAGGGAGACAGAGATTTAAGTAGGTGTCTTAACTGACTCCAAATATTCGTGCAAACAAAATAAAAGGGAAGCGTGACTATGATACTTTTCAGAATCGATAGACATGAGAACTGGTCTTAAAGTACGTAGGTCATGAATGTGGTAGCTTACAAATCATCTTAGGATGGCTTTTCCGAATAATCTTAAGACGGGCTTAAGCTCATCAAGGGGAAAGACAATGTGCTTACGATCTTAGGGTATTAAGTCCAAAGGTTTTATAAACGTAGACCTTGTGCTTAATGCGGGAATATCTTAAGCCAAGTTGTAAGCTCACCACGAGTAACGACAATGTACTTACGATTCTAAGGTATTAAGTCCAACGGTGTTATAAACTTAGACCTTGGGCTTAATGGATTTTTCTTTGCAACGACTACAGCGATAGCGTGAATATTCTCTGATAGGAAAGATATGATTTCTACTGGTTTATAGTAATTATAAAAAATAATTCCAGGTTGCCAAAGCGGAATCGAACGGGGATTTTTACTTCCATCAACATCAATATCCGTTCTGTAACAGTTACTCAGACACTTCTATTATAGGTCTAGAGATCATCACGACAATAACGACTATTGTCCTTTAAAAAAAAGGGGGAGGGGTGAGTTGAGTTGGTTAAACGATCAATTTCAGCACTATATAGGCTATATTGTAACGGGCCCCAAGACTGACATATGACGATTTCATGTGCTGACACACACAAGACAGGGTGGTGATACCATGACTCCTGTCTCAGCCAGTCACATTAAACTGACACCGACCCAGGCGAGATCGTCAGGGCTCTAACCACGGACCTCCTGCGTCGGAAGCCGATGTTCTACCCCAGAGCTAACGCGTCCCCGGTCCTTAAAATGCTACTGTGATGAGAAAGGACTTAAGGATGGTACGGGGGTTCTTGGAGATTTTCTTATTCGAGTCAGAACATTCTGACTAACAGAATAAAATATACTGGCCATGATACCTTTGAGAATTGATAGCCATGGTGGGCAGTACAGTAAATAGGAAATGCGATATAAAATTAGATCTCCGATTAAGGTTAGTTTTACTTAGTAAAAGCTTAACTTGTGGAGATGGATTGTCTAAAAAAGCACGTTTGTGCTTAGTATTTCAAAACATAGTCAGAACTGTAGAGAGATCTACGTTTTATTTTACTTTGGTAAAGTTGCGGTGTGCTTACTATCTAGCAGGGGTTAACGTAAAAGAAAGATCGAGGTTACCTTCTTCTTTTGGGCAGAAGGGCTGAGGTACGGCGTTCGGCTTTAAATCAGAAGGTCCTGGTTCTATCCTCGATTTGACTGCATATTGAATATTTGCCCATTCTGGTTGAATGTGTGACCTGCTGAGACAAAAGTCCCTGTGACTATCGCCTTTTTGTCTCTGTGTTAGAGTATGTGCTATTTTGAATCCTTGCTCTTTGGATACTCACACATATATTTCCATTGGTGACGCAAAAGGCTTAGTCTTATGTGAAACTTTTTTGTTCGATAAATGGACCCCTCTGTTTTTTTAAAGTGTCATAAGATTGAAATGCGTCGGAAAGAAAAAGTAGCAAAGGAGTTTATTATTTTGACTTTCAAGTTAGGCGTTGTATAAAAGAGATTTCTAACTTTTGGCAAGCAGAATAGAAGTACAAGTTGTTATCCATTGTTATTGTTGTTGTTGTTGTTGTTGTTGTTGTTGTTGTTTTTGTTGTTGTTGTTGTTGTTGTTTTGTTGTGGTTGTTTTTGTTGTAATATTTACCATTTATGTACGTAAAGCTCAAACAGAATATGCCAGTTTCTTGAAAAGAATATTGTATCAAAAGCAACACTGTTAAAAGTTTGAAATTTTGCCTGTTAAAATGTAGGACAAACTTAAATTGCATTCAGGTGGTATTATTTTTTTTGCTACAAGCTCGCTCAGGCTGGGTTGTTTTTTCCAAGTCATTTGAATAAAACTGAATGAGAAAGAGGGAAGGGGAGACTTGGATAGAGAAGAAAAGAGGCGGCATGTAGAGATAAAAAGACAAACTGAATGGGGAATACAAAGGGAGAAATAGACCAAGAGGGATAGAGAAGATAGTAATAGACTGAATATAGAGAGAAAGAGAAGGAGGAGAAATGAAGTAGAAAGAGAAAAAGAGAGAGATAAAGAAATAAAGCTCATTTACTAATGAGCGTGCTAGAGAATGTTGTTGACATGAGATCTAAATATACACCCAGCAAAATGGCTGTTTGTTTAATACAGGAGCAAAACAAACTCAGGTGTGAAAACAAATGAACAGGGTCTTATTCTAAAAGAAAACAGGCTTGAGGCATTCAGATTTAGTCTTTCAAAAAAATTTGCGGATTAAATACTGGATTTTGTTTTTGTTTTGTTAGTTTTGTCTCTTTTGTTGGGTTCTTTGTTTGGTGTTTTTGTGATTTTTTGGTCTTTTAAACTAATTTTGGGATCCTGGGGATTAAATTTAATCCAGGAAGAACCCGAACATTTTTTGAAAACTATTTTTAATGCTACATCCACGAGGCATCAACTACGGAAGGATAGAAGCTAGGACTGATTTTTTGCCGATTTTGGAACCGTTAGTTAAATCATTAGTATACTCCTACGTTCGTTTGCATTTCTTTCCTTGTCATTATTTTTAAGCGACAGTCTTTTGTATAGATTGTGTTATATCAGTCCTCGTTAAAATCTGAGTCAGGGGAGAGAGAGAAAGACAGAGAGAGAGAGACAGAGAGAGACAGAGAGACAGAGAGAGAGAGAGAGATAAAAAGAGAGGGAGAAAAGTAGAGGGAAAGGTGGACGAGAAATACCAGTAGTGAGATCTTCCACTCCCTGTCTAGAGGCAGAGAATAGGAAAGTGCAGTATCTACCAGGTCGGTCCGTGAAAAGATATATGACGTGTGTAAAACAAAATGCAGGAAGAATATTCCCAAGGTGTCAGAAATAATTCTTCCATTAAAGACCCTAACTATCTTTTAGTCTCCGATATGTTAAAAAGGGTAAGCGGGGAGATCTAACGTAAGGGAATTTTAGTTTATTGCATCAGGAACGAAGTGAAAGAGTGGTGAGCGATTCCCATATTATAAGCTAGAATAACGTGTTTCTTTGGTTGGTTTGTCTCACAATATTGCATGCTTCAGAAACATGTCCCTTTTTTAAGATGAAGTTCATATCGCAGTGGAAACGTGTGTCTAGGGAGAAGTGGGGAATATGGATGGGGGAGTAGGAGGGAAGTGGTCTATACAGAATTGCAGCCTGCGGTACATATTGTTTGGTCTCATCATTAAAAAGTAAATTGCACATATCTCGGTCTACAAAATGAGTCTTTACAACCAATTAGCCTAGCAATCTTGTTGTATAATGTATTGTCAAGACGTGGGTAATTTTTTTTTATTCTTACCAATCCAACCATTTTTACAGGGATTTTTAACGCCCATCAACATTTCCCATAGATTGTTTCCTACCCATATACCATTCACACAGGGGTTTTTGTGTTGTTTTTTGCTTATCCATCCCACCATTTTCCATAGGGTTTTTTCTAGCTCATCCAATAATTTTCAATAAGTATTTATTTCATACTTATCCCCACTATTTTCCACAACTTTTTTTCCTTTCCAATCCAATCATTTACTATATTTTTTTTAATCTCCTACCAATATTTTTTTTTCTCATCCAACCATTTCCTATAGTTGTTTTTTTGTCCTCCTACGAATAACTTTTTCACTGATTTTTATCTGACTCATCCAAACATTTATTTCTAAACAAATATTTTTGCTCATTCCCATTCAAATGGGTTTCTTTTTCCTTACCGGTCCACGCATCTTGCCATAGGTGTTTTCCTATTCGGCAGCGCATGGTGTTGGGGATTACGGCGTGTTTAAGTCACACCAATTAATCCAGACTAGAGATCCGTGTGTCTCTAACGCGCCGGGCTGAGAAGGGGGGGAGGGGGTGAGGGTTAGTGAGAGACAGACCGGACAGGGCCGGCGGAGAGAAAGCCAATCGGCTTACAGACATGGCACTTTGGCAGTAATGCCAGTAACGCCAGTAACGCCAGTAACGGCTAAAACGGCGGTAACGGCAGTAGCGGCGGTAACGGCAGTAGAGGCGGTAGACCCTAACGAGCTGTTTACCCCCTCTTCTCAAATCGATCATCTTCCTGAACGCATCCCAACTCCGGGGCTCACTAGGCCATCATTATATTCACCTCTACGGCCAGAAGAGTTCTTTTTGTTTTGTTGCTGTCTCTATGTTTGATTTTTTCCCCATTCTTCCTCAACCTGTATCTCTCTTTTTCTCTATTTCTTTGTATCTTTCTTTCCATCGCTTTTTTATCTGTCGGATTGTCTTTCTTCTCCACCCCAAGAGGGGGGCTCTGTCATTCTTGCTTTTATCTCTCTTTCTCTCTCCCTCATTCTCTCACTCTTTATATAGTCTATCGATTAGTCTCTCTCTCCGTCTCTCTCTTTCTCTCTCTGTCGCTTTCTATCTTTCCTTCTCTGCCTCTTGCTATCTGTCTGTCTCCTGTATCTGTTTCTCTTTCTGTCTTTTTCTATCTCTTTCAGTCTCCATCTCTTTATTAGGAACAGGTGTCGTGCTTCTCTTAAGGGAAGTGCTTTCAAAAAACATCTCAAGATTAATATCTATAACTCCTTCTACGTTCAATGAAAATCATAGGCTGTGTCCTTAATGACTTAATGTGACTATCTTTTAGCCCAAATTAGATACTTTTTCGGTAACATTTATTGTGATTTATTTTATGTTGAGCCTGCAAAACTTTCCCTTTTAATACATTCATTGAGGGTTGTTTTTTCTTGTTTTGTAATGCGTGTTAGGGGCGAGGCGTGTTTGGGGGGAGGGGGGCGTTTACCGAGCAAGTTACAATTGAAAGAAAAGAAGACTAATTAAAAAGACAACTACAAAAACAACAGATTGTCTGTAAGAAGGAGTGAGGGAAAAAGAGAAAGAAGGAAGGGGGCGGTTCAGAAAGAGACAGTAAAAGGCAGAGCACTTCATTAATGTAGATGCGAGATGATGGGGAAGAAAAAAGATGGCAGCAGGGAAATGAGGCCATCAGTAAACAGCCGGTCTGAATAGGTTAGTAATCTCAGTACTGGGAGAATAGTTGCGGCATTTCGTATTCAAGGGGCGGGATCGATTACTGGCTTAGGGAAGGAAAGGACAGTTAACTCGATCCATTATGGGGCAATAATTCGAATGAATTAACGTCAATGACGACTTTGCAGTGATTCCGAAACCTAGTATTTCCTTACTCTAAGGGATGGTCGCAGTAAGGATATGTGTGCTAATATTATTATCCGTGACCTTTTATACTGAGTACAGGGCACAGTATTTGCGGTGTAAGCGGTTTTAGGAAGGGGAAATTGATAAATAGATAAAGAGATAGACAGAGACAGAGGGAGGGAAAGAGAGGGGGACAGACAGAGAGACAAACATCGACACAGACACACACCCACATACAGACAGACAGACAGACAGACAGACAGACAGGCAGACAGACAGACAGGCAGACAGACAAACAGACAGAAACAGAAAGAGACCGATGGAGGTGGAAGAGAGAGACTGACAAAGAAAGACAGAGAGAGAGGGAGACAAAGTTAGAGGGAGGGGGAGAGAGACAGGGATAGAGACAAACACCGACACAGACACACACCCACATACATACAGACATGCAGACAGAAAGCAGACAGACAACAGGCAGACCCATAGACACACCGGCACATAGATAGACAATGAAAGAGGGAAAAAAGGAGAAGTACATATTAAAAAAAATACGGAGGCAGACAGAAACGGAAAAGACAGAGATACAGGGATTGAGAGAGAGACAGAGAGAGAGAGAGAGAGAGAGAGAGAGAGAGAGAGAGAGATCAAGTGACTGATAGAAAAAGCAGAACGCACACGCGAGAGTGTAAACCTATCCCATTCATTAGGACCGATAACCAGTATTAGAATCCGGCCCTCCGAGGGACTGTCATCAACGGATTTTCCCTGATGACACAGCGCAAGCTTCTGCGTCTGCGCAGAGGTCGTGACGTCAATCAGGGAGCTCCCATACGTCAAGAGGCGGATTATCTTGGTGTCACCTCAGAAAAGTAATCGACGAGATGTACATTCGCCTCTTCGGGTCATTTCGTTAAAGTTCGGATTGCAACATCCTTTCCGAAGGCTTTTTTCCAACAAAGTTTATGAATTTTTAGGGAGTAAATCTCTTATCATCTTCATGGAGTGGCGTGCCGGTTGGCGCTGGTGATCATTTATCGACACACATCTCTGTCCTCGCATTTTATAGTCAGGATCAATCCCTTTGCTTCCACCGATCCATCTACCTACCCAGATTTTGTCCTGCCTACCTCTCTCTCTCTCTATCTCTCTCTTTCTCTCCGTCGCTCTCTCTCTATCTCTCTCTCTCTCTCTCTCTCTCTCTCTCTCTCTCTCTCTGTCCGTTCAGTTTCCCAGGTATACAAATGTGCTCTAAATTATATCTGCGCGTGGTTTGGCCAACAAACTTTGCTTCCTGTGTTATGATTCTACATAGGAGATTTAATCATTGTGCTTGCTTCTTTTAAAAACACGATTTGTTCGACTTATTTGTCGCCTAGGAGACATTAAGTATTCTTTGCATGAACCACATTTACCGTGCTTCAATACGTTTTTCTAGCTCTTTGTTCAACTTCCAAGTCTCGCTGCCGTACATGAGGCCCAGATGTACAAAGCACATTTTAATCTTTGCCTCACATTAAGAGTTAGTTTGATATTATTCAGAATATGCTTCGTTTTTGAAAGGTCTGTTTGGTTTGCCCTTTCCTTGTCTTCACTTCTGTGTCGCATTTTCCATTTTCTGTAATCATCGCTTCTATGTATTCGAATGTTTCAATCTGGTGTAACTCATAAGTCCCAACTTTTAATTTACATGTGGGGATAACTTTTGGTCTGGGTTTTCTTTTCGCTAACACTAAGGTTATTCCCATTTTTCACTTTATCTCGCGATAGCATTCAGTACCCGTACACCTGTGATTCATTAAACATTTTGATTTCTAAATCTTTTTTTTCTTTTTCTTCGAAAAAGTATGTTAAGTTACGCGTGAAGTCTTTCAGTTTTTTTCTAGGTCCACTCTATTCTCGTATACACGTGCGGTCTTACACACTTTTCTAGGTCCACTCTCTTCTCGTAGATTGAGAGAAATAGGGGTTTCTGGCAAACATGTTATTGACTTGTACTCATTACAGAAGCATCTCTCACGTTTGATTTTTCCAAAGCCACATCATCCGATTATATACTCAACTCTTTCCAAACTTACTGTGACATTAAAATCTCCCATGTTATTCTGCACCTAGTATGGTTTGCATAGATTTTTATGCCCGCTCTAGGACCTCTTAAAAAACTCTCTATTTCTTCTTTTCTGCATACTATGTTTAGGCGTGTGCCAAAATCAGGTTGAGATCTATTGACTTCCCGTTCAACTTTACTAATAATACTCTGTCCTGTCTGAAACTGCCAAGTAACCTTTCACGGATTTGACATCTAACTGTCAAGGATAATTCATTCCCCCTTTCGTCTGTGGCCTCCCGAGTGGATCATTTCCTTGTTTCCTGAATCTTATATAACACGATTAAATCTGCTGGAGATGTCTGTTGGGTTGTCTTCTTGTATTTTCCCCCTCAATTATGCAAATTCCCTTCTAGCAATGAAGTTTTAGTTTTTTTTTAAACATTCTAGGTTTGAGAGTGAAAGTGATTGTTTTTTAAATTTTTGTTCTACGTTTCATTGGTGTGTTGTTTTGTTGTCATTATTGTTGTTGTTGTTGTTGTTGTTGTTGTTGTTGTTGTTGTTGTTGTTTTGTTGTTGTCGTTGTTGTTATTGTTGCTCTTAATGGTTGTTGTAAGGGTGTCAGATGTAAACACTATTTAATAGTTTAATTAACCAGTCAACAATACTGTGTTCTATCATAGCGGTATGTAATGTTTGGTGAAGTCTTTGTTGTTGTTGAGGTGGTTTAACTTCCAACGTCAGAACGTCCGACGTCTACACTATATAGGCTATACTGTGGACGGGCCCCAAAACTAACGTATGACAATTGTATGTGCTCATACACACAAGACAGGGCGGGTAAACCAGGACTCCTGTCTGAGCGATCGCACTAAACTGATACCAACCCTATCAGTAGGGGGAGAAGTCACCAGATCTCGAACCACGGACCTTTTGCGTCTGAAGCCGATGTTCTAACCGATGGCCACGGCGTCCCCTTTTTGTATACGAGTTGTAAAAAATTGTGTAAATGCAATTGTTGTGCTACTCGTATGAGGTACATGAGCAAACCCATTCGTGTGGCAATACTCGTGCACACTCCCACACACAAACACACACATGAACATAAAGAAGGCTTTCTATTGGAAACACGTAAATTATCATGTGTTATTAACGGTTTCCTGGTTAAAAATCGGCTAAAATAGCATTTAATCGAAAAAGTAAAGAATTCATAAAAATAATTTGAGTAAAGTGAGTGACAAAACTGAAAGCATAGGTTTTGTTTATTTTCGTTTTTTATATGTGTCAATGTTGCTTCTGTATGTTCCTTTTTTGCTTTGTTTGTTTGCTGTACTTGAAGTTATTGTTCTTGTTGAAATGCTTTTATTTTGTATCATCAAGTAAGCACATTAAACCAAACTGGCCTGCACTTACTAGTTATGACAATTTTATGTGTTGCTACACACAAGACAGAGCGGGTATACCATGACTCCTGTCTCAGCCGTCTTTGTATACGAGTTGTGACTCTGCTGAAATTTTAAAAAATGGAATTGTACTTTTTGTGAGAGGTACATGAACAAACCCATTTGTGTGCCAAAACTTACTCGTGCACACATTTTCAAACACATGAACATAAAGAAGGCTTTCTATTGGAAACACGTAAATTATCATGTGTTATTAATGCTCACCTGGTTAAAATTCGCCTAAAAATCCATGTCAACAAAAAGGTAAATACGTCATAAACTATTCCGAGTAAAGTGAGTTGCGAAACTGAATGCATAAGTTAAAATATTGTTGTTTTTTTAATATGTTTATTGTGGTCCTGTGTGTTGTTTTTTAGTTTTGTTTGTTTGTTTGCTGTAATTGTAGTTATTATTCTTGTTGAATTGTTTTCATTTTGTATCTTCAAGTACAGTAAACATACTAAATCAAAAGGCCTACACTATATTAGTTTCAGGTGGTCCTGTAGGTTTCATAATGAACCATATACTAATCCTACAAACTACTTAACTTCCCCTCACTCCTCTTTCCTCCCTACCTCTTTCCTCCGTACCTCCTCCCAGGCGGTCCTAACATTCGAGTGGCTAGTCCTGTTGCTCAAGGAAGCCAGTTTCACGTCCTCAAGATTTTACAAAAAAACGAATCCTATACTAACCCTACAAACCATCTTCTCCCCTCCCCCCCCCCAAATGGTCCCAGGTCCTGTGCACCTTCGTGTGGCTGGTCCTGGATCTCATGGTAGTCAGTTTTAAGTCCCCAAGGCTACACTAAAGAACCAACCCCATACTTATACTGCAAACCATTTTCCTCTCCCAGGTCCTGTTCACCTTCGTGTGGCTGGTCCTCGATCTCAAGGTAGCCAGTTCCAAGTCCTCCAGATTTCACAAATAACCAACCCTAAATTAATCCTGCAAATCATCTTTCCCTCATCCCTCTTTGTCCCTACCTCTTTCCCGCGTATCCCCTGCCCTCCTGGCTCTCAAGGTAGCCAGTTCTAAGTCCTGAAGGTTTCACAAAGAACCAATCCAATACCAACCCTACAAACCATCTTCCTCTCCCAGGTCCTGTTCACCTTCGTGTGGCTAGTCCTGTAGTCCAAGGTAGCCAGTTTCACAGAGAAACAACCCTATACTAATCCTGCAAACCATCTTCCTCTCCCAGGTCCTGTTCACCTTTGTCTGGCTAGTCCTGGAGCTTACGGTAGCCAGTTACACAAAGAACCAACCCTATACTAATCCTACAAATCATCTTCCTCCCCCCCCCCCATGATACCAGGTGCTGTTCACCTTCGTGTGGCTGGTCCTGGAGCTTACGGTAGCCAGTATCAAAGAGAACCAGCCCTATACTAACCCTACAAATCATCTCACTGGTCCACTAGCTCAAGGTAGCCAGTTCCAAGTCCACCAGATTTAAAAAAGAACCATAATCATGTTCCTCCCACCCTCCTCCACAACCCCAGGTCCTGTTCACCTTCGTGTGGCTAGTCCTGGAGCCGCCTGGGACCAAACTGTCCTACCCAGACTCCCGAGAGCCCATGGTGATCCTCAAGTGCAGCAGCGACGACATCTCGTTCCTGGTGAGCCTCATCTACAACATGCTGCTCATCATCGTCTGCACCGTCTACGCCGTCAAGACGCGAAAGATCCCGGAGAATTTTAACGAGTCGAAGTTCATCGGGTTCTCCATGTACACCACCTGCATCATTTGGCTTGCCTTTGTGCCTATTTATTTCGGGACGTTGAATTCGTTCAAAGTAAGTGATTTAGGTAAAAGGGTGTAAGTATTACGTTGAGGTGGATTGCAACTCATCGTAAGAATATAAGAATAAGACGGTTTACGACGAGTAGTAAGCTTTCACGGCGTTGTAATTACGAATCAAAATGCAATTCTTAATGTAAATTTTAGCCTATGACGATTTTAACCCCTTTTGAGGAATTGTTCTTACTTTCAATGACCTATTTATAATAATTTTGAGACCCTGATTTTGTCACAACATTTACTAATGAAGTTTGTGAGCTTTCTTTAAATATCTACATTTAGACACGGGGCTGATGTATGTTATTATGGTTATAGAAAAATCAAAGGATACTATTACAGTCATATTATTAATCTAGAATAACGGGGGAGGAAAGGGGCTTTCAACGAGATTTTTTTTTGCTTTTCTTTGCTTATCTAAGAACTCTTTTCTTAAAATCCTGCCTTAACACGATTCTGGCTTTTTTTAATTAATGTGAACTGGTTCTTCTTCCTATTTACCCCCAGATCCAAGTGACGACGTTATGTGTGTCCATCAGTCTGAGTGCCAGTGTGGCCCTCTTGTGCCTATTCCTGCCCAAAGTGTACATTATTGTCTTCCAGCCGCAGAAGAACGTGCGAAAGCTCACCATGAACTCTGCCAGTTACAAAATGGCGCCAACCGCCTCCTCAACCATGGGGAATAACCACAGTAGTGGTATGTGTCACTAGAACATTGTTGAAGTTATTTCCCTTATTTAAATTAATCAACTAACGGTTTCTTAACCTAAGTTTGGTCTTATTCGTTTGGGGTGCTGCTTTATGCAATCATATAGACCTTCCACTTAATAAGTGTAGACATTAGCACCACTGTATTTGCCATTTATAAACAAGTAAACATAATTCATTGTATTTAATGAGAATACTCATAATTGTAGCCAAAGCTTTTACTATTGTAATGTAAAAAGTTGCGCAACATTTATAGGAGTAAAAGACGTTTAAAATCCATTATATCAAAACCTTTTCCCGGGAACTTTCATCTGATTATACTGAAACATCAAAGAAATTTCTCTAATAAAAGAAAAGAGCGTCAGAGGTGAAGCAGGTTTTGTGTATTTAGATTTATAAAAAAATGTCTTAACCCGCTTTTTTTTAAAACTGGTTATAGTAATCTAAATAAGAAAAGCTCATAAGACATACCGGTAATATAAAAAACACGAGACAAACATAAACTAAAACCAGACATTTTTGCCTATTGCACAATTGTAGAATACTTTAATTTTTTAATTAAGCAACCGAGAACTTAAAAACTAAGATAAGCAGTTCTTTAAAAAAAACAGAGCATGAACTTCATCGCATGCGAACTAAGATAAGCAGTCTTAAACCACATCTGTACAGTTCCCTTGTCTTGGTGTGTTGTTTAAATTGAAATAATACAAAAAAATCATTGAGAAATTAGTAAATAAAAAGTAATTTGTGTTTAGCTTTACATCGCATAGGTTCCCCCCCAAAAAAATACAGGTAGACTAGAGCAACAAATAAGATTAGAACCTAGATCTTCGAACCTCCTTCCAATCCGCCCAGAGTCGAATGAGCTATCTTGAGTCCACAATTGTTGCTTTTTGATCATGTAGAAAGCGTATTTGGATTGTAACAGGCTCCACCTTTCTGTGGGAAGTATCGATCTGGGACTCAGGGAGGGAGGGACTTTGTTTAACGTTCAATCTAAACCTGCCCGTGTTGACAGAGTTAACGGAGGGCCCGTGGAGGGGCGAGGGTGTTACAGTTAAACACGGAGACAGCACGATACAGAACAGGGGAGGAGACGGAGGGCCCATGGAGGGGCGAGGGTGTTAGGGTTAAACACGGAGACACTCCGATACGGGACAGGGGAGGAGACGGAGGGGTGTGAGGGGCACAATGTTTTCTATTTCTTGGATTACCCAAAAAATAATAGAAGTGGGTGAGTGAGTGAGTTTGTTTTACGGCACGTCAGCACGGTAACGGCTATGTTGGGAAAAGCAGAGGATTGAGTGGGATAGGATTCTTCTAACAGTAACAGTGTCATGAGAAGAGGGACAAAGGTTAAAATAAATGTTAATAAAAAAAAAGAAAAAGAGCACATAAAATTTTAGAAGGAGGGGAAGAAGGAGGAAAAGACGAAAAAAGATAAAGAAGAATAAGAAGAAAAAGTGAGTAAGATAAACGCACTGTGAAAAGTAACGTTTGGCTGTCACCGATCTATGTAAGTTAGAGGAGGGGAATAGAGAACTAATCTAGTAGATACAAAACACACAAAACAAGTTTTCGAGAAAGGCAGAACTGTATTGAAATTTCGAAAAAAAAAACATAACAAAAATAGAAAAAATAAAATCGTTTCACCGTCGAAATACGCTTCTGCAGAGAGCAGTTTGTAATGTGTGGAATAATTCAATATTAATCATGCTCAAACTTAATCTTTCGTTTAAAAAAAACTGTTTTACAAGAATTTAAAATGATTTCTATTATATTTAAACAGCAAAAGAAACATTGTTTTCGTAAGAGATAAACTTTGTGTTTAATTTAAAAATTATTTTAAATAATTTTTATTTTTATTTAGTCTTAAATGAGTATATTGTTTTGCCTTTAATAAGTCTGTCATTTTGCCCCTAATAAATCTGTTATTTTGTCTTGAATAAGGTTGTTATGAAAGTGTCATGGAAAGAAAAGAAAACAATCGAGAAGGTAATTAATATCTCACCATTCAACATACTCAAAACCATTAGCGAAAGATAGCTTAGATTCTTTGCGTATATTAATCGATGGGATAAAAATATACTGGTATGTGAACATTTTGATAATATAAATGTAAAAAGCACAATACGACCGCCCAAACAAAATACAACCCTAACAGTTATACAACCAGATTAGATACTTCTTTAAACGTTTCATCATTGTAACTGGTAACAGAAAAGAAAAGAAATCTTTAGGGCCAAAATGGCATATGTCTGTTACAGATGTGGCACATAAAGAAGAAGACATTTTTTGTTTTGGGTTGGGTTTTTTTTCCTTTTTTTTCGATTTCAGTCAGTCTATTATTTTACCCTCATTTAGTTCGTTATTTTATCTACATGACACCTTTTTCTTTTTTCTTGTAATAATTCTGTATTTTATCTGTGTTCGCAGCGCCGATGCCAATGACTGAAAATCTCAGACTCCAATACCACCACCCCAGGGTCCACATCGGCGGAGTCATCACAGAGACAGAGACAGATAGGGATAGTTTAGCCTCGCTGTGAGTGGAGAGACAGAGACAGATAGGGATAGTTTAGCCTCGCTGTGAGTGGAGAGACAGAGACAGATAGGGATAGTTTAGCCTCGCTGTGAGTGGAGAGACAGAGACAGATAGGGATAGTTTAGCCTCGCTGTGAGTGGAGAGACAGAGACAGATAGGGATAGTTTAGCCTCGCTGTGAGTGGAGAGACAGAGACAGATAGGGATAGTTTAGCCTCGCTGTGAGTGGAGAGACAGAGACAGATAGGGATAGTTTAGCCTCGCTGTGAGTGGAGAGACAGAGACAGATAGGGATAGTTTAGCCTCGCTGTGAGTGGAGAGACAGAGACAGATAGGGATAGTTTAGCCTCGCTGTGAGTGGAGAGACAGAGACAGATAGGGATAGTTTAGCCTCGCTGTGAGTGGAGAGACAGAGACAGATAGGGATAGTTTAGCCTCGCTGTGAGTGGAGAGACAGAGACAGATAGGGATAGTTTAGCCTCGCTGTGAGTGGAGAGACAGAGACAGATAGGGATAGTTTGATCTTTTAAGACTGGGAGAGACAGATAGGGATAGTTTAGCCTCGCTGTGAGTGGAGAGACAGAGACAGATAGGGATAGTTTAGCCTCGCTGTGAGTGGAGAGACAGAGACAGATAGGGATAGTTTAGCCTCGCTGTGAGTGGAGAGACAGAGACAGATAGGGATAGTTTGATCTTTTAAGACTGAGGAGTCGTCACATAGACTTAAACAATAATAGTTTAGCCTTGCTAAATAAAGAGAATAAGAAACAACCCCAATCTTAAATCTTGCTTATGAAATTTCAGACAACAGATATGACGAAAGACGGAAAGATAAGGCATTGTTTAAAAGTGACTTGGACTCTGGGACAAGTATTAAACCCACAGCATTTATAACGCACCCACTGGCAATCCAAAGACAGAGACAGATACAGTAATGACTAGACTGTTTAGGTTTTGATAAGAATGGTTTGAGAAGACGTTTGTTCGTGCTTGCCTATATCAAACTGAGAAGTTAGCTGCTTGATTCCTTCTTCGTCTATCTGAGTGGAGATTCATCACAGAGATCGATACAGACATGTAGAGGTTATCTCCCCTCCCAGCGGATTGGATTGTGTGCTCTGAAACCTGTGAGGAAATTTCGGTGTAATTATGTAACTATAGCATGGACACAGTACTAGAGAAAAGATATCTGAACAATCTCTATGAAATGTGTATGTAATGTGAGGTCTACTGAAGCATCCAGTCTTTGTTGACACCTTTGTGTGAGGTTTCTACAGGTCCAGAGATATCAAGGCCACTGTGTGATCCAATGTTTATGAAGTGTGGTTTACAACGATTCGTAAATATTTAGAGACACCTGGACATTTGCAGTGTGTGAATATGAAACATACAGGAATACCTGGAAAATTGTGTATGTGAATTTTACCGGGATAGCTGGACAACTTCATCTTCATAATTCAACGTTTGTGGAGCGTGTTGTACAACGATACTTAGGTATTTGGAGAGAGCTGGGCATCTCTGTGTATTATGTTTGTGATGTGAGGTGTCGAAAAATACGCAGTTATTATTCATAATCATCAGGACATAATTATTCATGTTTCAATGATTGTGAAATGTCTACAACGATACACAGATATTTATACAGAGCTGGACATCAGCATGACTTCTCTCTCTCTGGTGTGAGGTCTACGATGACAACAGGCTACATTTCTGATCGAAGGCTTGTGAAATGTGGTCTACGACAATATTTTTGTAAAATATAACCTGAATTGAAAGTTTTCTCTTAATTTTTTCTCTTATCTGTCTGATGTGAGGTATGGGCATTTCAGTGTATAGCGAAAATGTATCTGGCTATCTGGTACTGCTTTCGGTGTTAATTATGAAGAGATTTTTATAACAACAGCTGCAGTATTTATTGTACAATTTTTGATTGTTTTGTATTTTATTTTTGGTATACAACGATTCATAGACGTTGAGGGATCGCTGATTTGTGTAAGGGTGGATTTTGTGATGACTGTAAGCTCTGCAAATATACGCAGATATTGGGGCTCCTCTTGTGAACAATGTTTCAGTTTGTGGTTAATTTGAATGTCCACAGAGATTAAAAAAATATACAATCAAAGATCAGCCTTTGTGGCATGGTTTTCAACGAGAAGAAAAGTGTGCATTTAGATAACTCCGGGCGTGTATGAATGCGTGCAATATGAGGTCTACTCACAATCATAGATGGCCAGAAATAGCTTGACATCCTTATGATTATTGTTTATAGTGTTAAATACACTGAGATATAAATTATCCCCCCAACCAAGAAATAACTGAGTATTCCCAAGAGAAGCGACAAAATGGTTGTTCTTTCCTCCTCATGACTTAAAATCTTACCAACAAAGGGCATTTATTAGAAATAAGTGGGCGCAGAGCTGTTTTGATAAAAACCCATGTACAAATTTACAATTTATTTTAATTTCAATTGATATTGTTTAAATGAATGTACTAGAGACATGTACATCAGGAAAATGAAAACAATACTTAACCTTCAGCTCAATAATATGGTGCAGTGGGTATATGCGTAGTAATAACTAATTAACCTAATACCTGATTGGAGTGCTAATTAAGCTGCATGTACTGTGAATTCTCAGAAGTTTCTGAAAGCGTTGATTTGAAACTTGAGATTGTGAAAGATTCCACTTCCGGTGTTGGCACAAACACCACCCTCCCTCCTCTTCAGGGCTCTGGTGGAACTCGCTCGGTAATAGACGGGGCGGGACAAGGTTTCAAGTTCAAGTTCAAGTTCACATCTTAGGACCAGCTGAAATAAAACTAAAAATAGGAAGGGGAAAGGAAAAGAAAAATATATCGGACAAGTTCGTGGTCACATTGCTAAAGAAAAGTATCAAACATTACACGGCACTCAGGGCTCTAATTTGGTGAAATTGTGTGGGGTTTTTTCCTTGGTTTGATTTGTTTGTGTTTTTTTTTATGTGTTTTTTTGTGGGGGGGGGTTGTAGGTGGGGTTTATGGGTTGTTGATGCAGACTGTTTCTACCGACTTTTTTTACTTTTCGACCAAGGAATCCGTTTAATCTCAACCCTATTCACAGCTTACCATTATACAAACATTTGACAAAAAAAATAAAAATAATGGACAAACCAAATGAGTATCATGAGTCGTTTCGGGGGTGGACAAACATAAGTCAAAAGGATTTGCATACGCCTAGGATTATAGTGCATGCACACTATTTTTTTTTGTAAAACAAAAAGCGTATCAGATTAAAATGAATTTTTGTTTGACAAACGAAAGTCTAGTACGCTTGTTCTTACATAATTTTTTTTTAGTTTGCTATTGATATTTTTTATGTTGTTATTATATTAGAAATTCTGACTATGACTTAAAATAATTAGATTGAATGTATTTATGTTAAAAAAAAAAGTAAAAAAGTATAATTATTGATAGCCTGATGACTGCCAAAATCAAAAACATTCCACACCAGGTTATGCAGAGCATGCTAATCAAAGCGTTTCATGCTAGTTTCTAGTTCTTAAACCAGATAGATCTCAATGTTGATTATAATATAGACGTGTGTTTGCATTTACAGTATTCCGCCGTTTTATTATATCAGGGGAAAAATGGTTCAAATCATTCAGTATTGATTTTATTTCCCCCCTCCCCCCGCCCAGTGAGAAATAATTTTGCTTAAATACATAATCTTTCTTAAATATGTTTACAACAAAAACCACTCATTTATAAATTAGTGACCAAGAATAGAGAAAATATTTGTGTTTATTCTTGGTCTCCTAACGTACAGCTGCCCGTCGATCCGTCATAAAATGTAGTTGCGAGCAGGTACCTAGAAATACTGTTTCGTGGCGTCCAGTTGGCGGCTCTTATTATGTATTTAAGTTCTGTTAGGTGGATATACTACAGAAAAGGATGTATGTTTTTTGCTATATTAAATAATTTTTCAGACATAATATTATCGGCCACAGTCAGACCAAGATTATGGGATGTAAGTAGAAGGATACTATACGTGTGTAATCTGGACTACGGTAAGTTTTACATTCAAACTCTACCCTGAGTCTGATATCTACATATATAGCATTGATGTACGTACCAGCTGATGCCACTTGGGTCGGGTCACTATAATATATAAGTTCCAACTCAATAGTGGAATCTCAATAAGTTTCAAATTCTGATTACGGGTATGCACCTCCATTACATTAATGTATAAAGAGAAGAAGGCAGGCCTCACAAACTCAAAGTGCGAGACGTTATTTATACCTTTGACTTTTATCTAACTGTGGTGTCAAGAGATGTAGTACAAAGTTCCATACGCATAATTATCAGCAAATGTCTATGTTATAAAACCTTGCCAAATGTGCATATAGTACTGTTTATTTTACGACTGAGAAATAATGTACACAAAGCATGGCGTACTACGTACTTGGTTCGTGTTCAAATCTTCTTTTGCTAAATCATCTTGTAACATGAATGTGGGTAACGTGCAATAGGCACGGGGCGTGTTTTTTTTTTTTAAAGATCGCCATGTCTAATAGCATTTCTTGTTTTTTATGTTAATTTAAACAGGATTGTTACATTTTTACACGAAAACAGAGATAGATCTACATCTCTCAACACTGGCCAATATTGTTATCAAAAACATTTTGAAAGCATACAGCAGATGGTTGTATTTTTACCGTCCCCCTTTGTATTTAACCCAATTTTTATCACATGCGTAACACATCTGCAATTGTTAAATTAAATTTGTTTTTGCTATTTGAACTGGTTTATAGGTAGACCAAACCAATGCAGCTTTAATGTGGTCAAAATTTTCTTGTAATTGACATAGTTTTGTCTTTACTTGTTCCTGTGAAAGATTTGTGAAATGCCGTAAGAAATCATCACGCTTAGCTTGATATGTTATCGATTTCGTCCAACCCTACACGGACGTATATTTCTCCTTGAAAACATTTTTGTATTATTTATGTAATTACATTTTACAAGAAGGAGCATAATATGTACATTTTGTATGAACACATGCTTTATTTGTTTGCTTGTTTCAACTTTTTATGTCATACAAATTGCAGACTTGTCAGTTCCTGTGATATTTCATATTCTGCTATGACTTTTTATATACTATTCCCTTGTATATGTACTTAGTATTTATACAGCTGCCGATGTCTGCATCCCGCGAGAAACCTGAACAGTCTATAGATAAAATATCCAGTAAAGCTTCATGTAACTCTACGTATGGTTCATCCATATTCTGAAGGTTGTGATTATTATTATAAACTCTGCCTGTAATAGTTGAGTGCATAAGTTAACTGCCTGAAATACACTTTAGGGATTTTGTGCGAAGTTTCAGGTTGTGTAACTACGGTTTCTTTGATAAATAAACAAATAATTCCACGATTCGTAGTTAACTCCCCTGGGTTATTTCTAATACCTTGTAAGGGGGTACCAGCTGCGATCTCAACCTCGGACTTTTTGCTTGTCCATTCAGGGCAATTTGAGCTACTGGTGCTCGCCACATGGATAAAATAAATTTTGTTTTGGTAAAAAGTTAAAAGACTGTAAAAGTTCGTAATTAAAATGTTATCAGTTGACAGTGTTTTCACTACTTGAATCCTCGCTTAAAATCTCTTATTTCATATCTCACGAACTAATAGCTCCGACGTTTTTATATTCCCCTTGTATTTTATCATGAAATTGTGTATATTATTTTGTATAGATGACATTCATTTTAAAGCCGAAATGCATTTTATAACCTATTTATGTTATTTCCATTACGGTAGATAAAGGATGAATTTACCTATAATGCTCATTGCAAATCTATGTGTGGACAAACTTCAATGATAATATCTGTGTGTTTATGCATACCTCATGATTTTTTAGATAATCATAGCATACTTTTGTTTTCTTTTATCTGAGTTTATAAAATAAAAAAACCACAACAAAGGCTGCTATTCAACGTCGTATGAGCAAATATCATTGATTAAATTAATTCTACAGATAAAAGAAATTGCATCGATGATCGAATAGGCCTGTTTTCTGACATGGTCAAGTCAAAAGCTAAATCGTTAATAATTATTTTGGCCTTTGTCCACCCCGGGTAAAGCAATAAACCTTTTTTGAAACCTGCATGACTATAGTAATTTAGAGGGTCGATGACGAATCCCCTTCATCCGAGGGTACCTAAAATAATAGACAAAGTCACCGAAATGAGTTTATTGACCATGTGTTTGCATAACAAGAATAATAGCGATCTATTTATTTTAAATTAGTTTCATAGCCAGGGCAGAGTATTACTAAGTGAGAATTTTTCGCTCACCCTATAAGCCTACTAGACTAAGAATGTAAAATGTCCTAACTGTACTTAGAATTTTAAGAATACAGCACGCTTCGGTTCTAAATGCATAATATTATGTTTGTTTACTTCAATGACCCTGCCTATTATTTTTTAAGCCTCACCTTTACCCAATTCTCCCTGAGGGAAATCCTCGCTGATTCTGTCAGGAGGCCAGGTAAGATTGAGCTAGCCTTACCACGTGGTACAAAAGGGGTTTCAGAAAGCTAATTAGTTTAGTACTACCAAGTGTGATTCTAGGATTCTGCTTCTTTCTTCTTATTTAATTCTCTAAGAAAACTACGGCCCTCAAATTCACCATAGTTCCTTTTTATAACAAGTAAACAACTTGTTTGGGATGAGGCAAAGAGATTATTTGTACCTTCAATATAAACGTTTCCTCCATTCTGGGAAATTCCCATTTCGTTTTAATTCCTCTACTTTTTTTTTACACATTCAAAGTATCCTCCTTACATATTAAGCTTTAATCTGTGCAAATCTATATCAATCTCTCATGGATTTAGCGGTCTAAAGAGGCTAAACCTTAAAATGCAGCGGGTCTTTTTCAGAGACGTTTTCTGTATTCTCACTTTAAGGCCACGCAGAACATTTGGGTGCTTACATTCTGAGAGTTTAAGTTTTACAAAACGTATGATATACATAGCGACGGTCTTTTTTCACGCGGAAAGAAAGACCAATCAGTTGGGTGGTCTAACATGATTTCTTGTTGAAACTTAAGGGATTTATCACTTTTTATCTCCTTGTAAATAATCTTATGGAATTTGAAACGAAGAAAGTGGGTGTCTCCATCACAAATTAATGTGTAATATTGCCTTATAAACGTACATTGTATTTTTCGACACGATAAAGGTGGAGAGGCATTTTTGTTTTATTTGTTTTCAAATCAGTAAAAAAATGTCGTTTTGTTTTTGTTTTTGTTGGGTTTTGTTATTGTTGTATTTTTGTGATCTCCACCCTTAAAAACGATATCCAGTAGTGTTTATAACTTGAGTTATTTTCTTCATGAGAGTACGTTTCCTTATCGCTAAATTTGTGTTCTTCATAGATTTGTTCCATTTTTGTAAATAACCCCTGAATAATTTATTTAGATCAGTGGACCAACTTTTATTGGAGCAATTTTTTTAGATGTCAAACAAACACAGTAACCGTTATTATATTTCTCAACGCAGTTGTACTCCGTTCACAATAACTCTTTCACACCTTTATAAATCACCGTTGAGTGTGTAAAATAACATTCAGGGTGATGAATCATTTTATGTTTAAAAAAATGATGTTGTGCATGCACTCAACCCAATCATACTGTTATGATAATGCATATAATGTAAATAATAGTTACTAATCAACATGTTTTGTACTTCATCACGCTTCTTGCTCCATAAAACACAATGTGAAAATGGTTTAAAACTTGATGATGTGTTACTACCCTTTCTCCAGATTCCTCCCTGCAGTTTAGATTGTTGCTGAGATGATCCAGATGAGTGTAGTCGTGCTTGTGTTGTTGTTTTTTATACTTTGTAGACTTGTGTATGGCTAAAATTAATAGGTTTTTCTGTTGTACTTAACAGCTTTTAAATGTTGAAACACTTAAATGAGGAATCTCGCAAGTTTTCGCTCGGAAGCCCTTGAAATGTCACCATTCTTAACTTATAACACTTCACGAAACTTGCTGTGGCGAGAAGGAAAGGGTAAGAGTGAAGGTGGCGCAGAAGACGGGAAGGGGGTGAAACAGCTTGACGACAGTTATTTATATAGATCGAAAGTGATGGAGAGAGAGCGAGAGAGAGAGAGATAGAGAGAGAGAGAAGAGAGAGAGAGATACTGGTGTACAAGTGAGGCAGAGAGACAAAGACAGAGAGACGGAAGAATGGCAGCCAAAACAATTGAAGAGCCATACGGGGATTGTCAAGCGAGAAAGATGAATATGTAAACATCTATGCGACAGAACGAGGATAAAGTTAAAATAGATTGCACAAAAAAGTCAAATTATGCTATAAGCAATTGAGACCAGTATAATAATAACTTTTCGGCGACCGGACGCGCAGTTGAAGCTCTCTATATTGTCCCGGTGTCTCAGGGAAAAACAAACTTGGAGAGACAAGACAGTGTTCGCTGACGCCCTCAACACTCATGCTTTAAGAGCTGAATCCCGAATTATTTTACCCTGTTTGTTTTTTGTCAAGTGGCTTGTCGCAAGCTCTTGTTCTTCTTTCACTCCATTTCTCACACAAAGTTTTTGGATATAGACCTGGCGGCATCATTCTTGGAGACACTTCGCATCTTGTCCCAATTTTTTACTCGACTCTTTTTTATCTCCTAATATATTTTCTTTGACCACGTAATATTTTGCGAACATGTATTTTTAAGTCAGTGCTAGTAATATTTTTGGACACCAAGGCTGCATCCACATTTTAATAGCATCGCAAATTGTGTGATTGTTTGGTTTTTGAGAATTTTTTCGTTTGTTTTTCTTTTGTTTATTTTTTGTTAGGTTTGTTTGGTTTGGGTTTTTTTTCATTAAAAGGTTAATGCTTTTCGTTGGGCTTTGTTACTCTTTGATAGTCTGTTTCAAGCAACATGAGAAGAACAATCTGAACGCAGAAAACGCTTTGGGTATTCATATTTTATATACAAATATAGGCCAGGAGCGATAGAGAGAGAGAGAAAGAGAGAGAGAGAGAGAGAGAGAGAGAGAGAGAGAGAGAGAATAAAGAGAGTGTGAGAAAAGGAGGGAAGTTTAAGGAAGAGAAAGAGACAAACAGAGAGATGAATATAGAAAGCCATTTATGGTAAGCAGAAAATGATTCATATGATTGGTGGATTTAAGTGTCTTGTATTATAATTATTTTCTGTCGTCTGTGGTGATTTTGAAATAACTGTGCAGGGTTGTGTGTTGAATTTTACATTGGCCAAATGTTATATTCAACTGTTCATTTACGTGCCAAGAACTTTTGGTCGTGTGTTTGTTTATTTTTTGTTTATGTCAAAATATTGTAAAAAAAATTGGTCCAATTGAAATAAAATGGTGCTGTTGAAGAATTAGAGTGGCATGCAAACAATTAGTGTGAACTAATGTCACAGCTAAATTGTCTTAGATAATGTGGTATGTATGGAGTTATAGTGTCTTGAATAGCGTGGTATATATGATGGAGTGAAAGTGTGTATATCACGGCTGAGTGGTTTCGAATGACGTGACAGTTATTGAGTTAGATTGTTCACATCACGGCTGAAAGGGTAATTGACGTGACAATTGTTGTGTCACAGTGGTGTTGTCACGTCTGGATGGTGTATAAAGACGTGACAATTGAAAATTAGAGTGTTCGAAATGTGGCCGAATGGTGTAGTGTAACGTGACAAATGTGGAGCTATCGTACGCCCAATCTACTGTATCCCCTTGTTTTTTTCGTGGTTCGCATTTGCAAGAAAAAAAAAATAAAATTTGTACCACTGTTTTCTTAAACGTTTTGACTTTTCTAATTGTTTTCTGGTCCTTGCAAAAAGCAAAGTGTATTTATGTTGTTTGTTTCAATAATAATATGTAGCTTTCGAATTGGTTCGATTTTTTATATGACGGTAATTTGAACATGCCATAAATTGTTTTATGGGTGAACCTCACCATTATGTTTATATAAAATTCAAATAAGTCGTAGTGCCAGATCAGTGGGTGAGTAGATAGAGAAGGATGATTCTAGTCTAGAAGTCGCGGTGTCGATCCTTGTGCATCCGCCAGATTGAGTCAATGTCAGTAACAGGTCTGACACAAAAGTCTTGGTGTCACTGCCCTGTCTCTTGAAAAACTGCCACACGTTAGTTTAGGCACCTGTGCTTTGAGATATATATTAATACCTGGTGATGGACATGCAGAAGATAACAATTCAATGAAAGATATCACTAGGACTCACAAGTCAATTTTCAATTTCTTAAAGAAGAAGTGTAATTAGGCAAGATGTACAGGATTGCACTTCAACTGCTTTAAAAATTCATGGACATGGTGGGTTTTTTTAACTCATCTAAAATACTTAATAACTATTAAGGTCTGACTTTAAAGGTAGTTTATAGTATAAATTTTCCAAAATACAGTATTCAAATTATTGTGAGCAGTTCCGTCGAAAAAAAGATAGACCTATTACTCAGTTCACAGGATTTATAATAATCTATTCTGCTGTTTTGCTCCATGCTTATAAGTTCCTTCATCTGAACCATCTTAAATTATCACAAAGACACAGATTGGCTGAGTTGAGTTAAGTTGTGGTTGAATTGG
Organism: Elysia chlorotica; assembly: GCA_003991915.1. Lineage (NCBI taxonomy): Eukaryota > Metazoa > Mollusca > Gastropoda > Plakobranchidae > Elysia > Elysia chlorotica. Next base: position 138,516 of record RQTK01001095.1, read on the forward strand.
TTTAAGGCCCAGCGTTAGCACTTTATAGGTTATATTGTGGACAGGCCCCAAGATTTACGACTTACAATTTTATGTGCTGCCACACACGAGACAGGGCGTGGATACCATGACTCACGACAGTCTCAGCCGGTCACATTAAACTGACACCGACCCAACCAGTAGGAGGCGAAATCGCAAGGGCTCGAACCACGGACCTCCGGCGTCGGAAGCCGATGTTTTACCCCAGAGATTATTTCCTTTTATTTCTATAGAGAATACAATTTATTTGGTGTTGGTATTTTTTTTTCTGTGTGTTTTTTAATGCTAGCGGTAGTTTCAACGTTGCATACGCAATAATTTTTTTATTAACTGGGATCATTCTGAAACCTATGTGCAGTATTGGCAGTGAATAGGGGGTTAGAAGTAAGGGAGAGATAGATAGCTCTTGGCGCTAGAAAGCTCTAACTGTAGTGCCCTGAAGGTTCGTGGTTCCAATCTTAGCAGGTCTACTTGCCTCGATACAGGTATTTTTGATAATTCTTTTAGACTTAATACTGACTATAGATTGAAAAAGGAAGCGCGAGACAAACTGAGAAACAAAGAGGGAGAAGAGAGAGAGAGAGAGAGAGAGAGAGAGAAAAAAGGAAGGGAGAGAGAAAGAGAGAAACAAAGAGGGAGAGGAGAGAGAGAGAGAGAGAGAGAGAGAGAGAGAGAGAGAGAGAGGGGGGGGGGAGAAAGCGACATGTTTTGGTAGTTGGACTAGGAGTGCTTGAGGTGTAGACACTGTAAAATAATTTTTCACTAATTCCCAATCCAGATATACGAATAAGAAACTGGGCAGTTCTTAATTTGAGTTTTTGTTTGTAGGTTAGTTCTTGCTTTCACATAATATTTCTTTTTAAAGATATAGGGTCTTAATGAGAAAGTCGCGGGTAAGCTTACAACTTGACTTTAGATGTGCGGATAAGACGTCTTAAGACGAGTTTCGGAGTGCGTTATACTCACGGCTCAGTCTAGATTTGGATGCGGATATAGGTCAGCATTAAGTAAAATGAATGAGTGAGTGAGTTTTTACGGCACGTCAGCACGGGTCCTGAGTAAAATAGTATAAGCAGACATTTGTTCTGAATGGATGCTTCTCACAATGGCGAAGTGACCTAATTACCACAAGGAGTGCAGGAAATAATAGTGATAAACAATTTTATATGAAGAAACTTGTGAGTGAGTTTGTTTCTACGGCACGTCAGCACGGGCACTAAGTAAAATAGCATTAGTGGACATTCTGAATGGATGTTTCTCAGTGTGGCGAAGTTACTATGTCTTATTTACCACAAGGGGTGCAAAAAATATTAGGCATAAGCAATTTTATCAGAAGAAAGTTGAAGGCCATTATGGGTGAACTTCAAGTATGTCAATCATTACAAATAATAGTGGCTTAAGGTTCATTGACATTTGTAAAAGCATAGCTCCGACGTTATTCAAACCTAAATATCTATAATAAAAAACACACACAGAACAACAAAAACAAAAAAAAGAAACGTTTAGGTTCAACACAGACTACTTAAATACATTTATAGATTTCCTACTTTTCTAAAACCTCAAGAAAATACTAATCCGGTTAACAATTTTAGAATCTTAGGCCGATAAAGTAAATCTCGATTTTCATAGTAATTAAAAGAACTAAAACTTCGCAGTAAAGAAATCTTTGATTTGTTGAGAGCACTGTAATGTTTCCCAAATAATGCTTTACGGAGACGGGGCCAACCCCTGAGATTCGAACCATGAACCTCTTCCAACAAGGGCGACGAGCTATACTGTGGGGTCACCAATGCCTGGTGCATCTAAACCGCTACATATAGAGCGGTCATAAGGTGACACGTTTCCCACAGTAGTTTTACTCTGTCCGCATTACTTAGCGGTGGGAAAGTTTCTATGACAGTCCTTACCACTCGTCGAGAAGAGAAGTAGAGACAGGACAGGCGTGTCTTCTGGCGTCCTCAGGTCGTTCACTTAGTACTTAGTGTTATGCTTGACTTGTAGTGCATTGGTTTTGGATTGTAATATTTTTTGTTGCGGTTTCATTGTTGTTGTTGTTGTTTTTGTTGTTGTTGTTGTTGTTGTTGTCGTTGTTGTCGTTGCTGCTGCTGCTTCTGTTGTTGTTGTTGCAGTTATCTTAATATTAGTCTTGTTGATGCTGTTGTTTTTGTTGTTGTTGTTGCTGTTGTTGTTGCTCCTGTTGCTACTGGTGGTGGTTGTAGTGGACGTAGATGTTGTGATGGTGGTTTTCTGGTAGATTGAGGACTCCCATGAAATCAAAACAAACTTATTTTCGAGAAAATTGCTTTTGTTGTGGTTGTCGTTGGTGTTGTAGGTATTGTGATGGTGGTTTGTGTGTGGAGTGAGGACTTCCATGAAATCAAAACAGACATATTTTCGAGAAAGCCTTAATCGAACCAAGATGTTGCCTGTGCTTGGCTTTAAAAACATAACATTTTCAACAACGTTGTTGTCCATGCTGTTGTATCTCGTGCTCATTAAAAGTTTTGGTGCTGGTAATACATGTACCACTAACACTAAGGCATGGGTCGACTAAATGGCGTATTTAGTTTCACAGCCTAAAGAGTGGGAAGTGAAATAAGACGATCGCTCAAGAGCTATCGTTACTCCATCTACCGTTTTAGATCTAGGATCGTAAGTACAACGTCGCATTAATCTTACAACTCGTCTTAAGATATGCGAATACGGAGACTTTTTAAAAGTCTTACAACAAGTTGTAGGCTACTACAGCGTTGTACTTTTGATACCTAGCTCTTAACTCTCAAAATATCCGTCCTCATAAAATGTATACCAGGGCTGGGCTGCATTTGCAGGCAGGCAGGCAGTATATATATATATAGATAGAGAGAGAGAGAGAGAGAGAGAGAGAGAGAGAGAGATAGATAGATAGATAGATAGATAGATAGATAGATAGATAGATAGATAGATAGATAGATAGATAGATAGATAGATAGATAGATAGATAGATAGATAGATAGATAGATAGATAGATAGATAGATAGATAGATAGATAGATTATTGTATTGTCCTACCTATATTATACATATTTATATAACTCAAAAACGTCTTTCCAAACCACCAGGGTAGATAAACTGAGTGTTAATTTGGAGGACGTGTAGCATTGTTGTCTCGTTGGGCGTGTGGTGCATAGTGCAGCATCATTAGCGCCCGAGTAGCAGCTGCCTGAGGGAAGTAGCGGTGCCGTCATGGTCTGGAGTGGATATCATGTGTCCACTTACAGAGAACTGAGCCAAGTATGACTTCCGTCGCCTTCGCCATTGCAACTCGGCATTTAGAGGCGTTATGATGGTTCTGTCTCTTTGTATGTATGTCTGTCTTTCTGTCTGTCTGTCTGCCTGTCTGTCTGTCTGTCTGTCTGTCTGTCTCTCCCTGTCTCTCTCTCTCTCTCTCTCTCTCTCTCTCTCTCTCTCTCTCTCTCTCTCTCCTCTCTCTCTCTCTCCCTCTCTCTCTCTCTCTCTCTCTCTCTCTCTCTCTCTCTCTCTCTCTATCTATCTATCTATCTATCTATCTATCTGACCCTAGCATTGATCTATCTATCTATCTATCTATCTATCTATCTATCTATCTATCTATCTATCTATCTATCTGACCCTTACATTGCACACATATTCACTCAACCTCAATTTCTGTTCTCTTCGTGCATCTCTCTTTAGTACATCTATAATTATATCAGACTTCCGCCTTATTAGTATTTTGCACTGGGATCTATTCAGGGCATGTTCCTGCATTTGTGAACATGTACCTCCGGTTGCCCAATAACCTCTAGATCCCTAATAGGATCCCAATAGCCTACATATTCTGAACTGCTGCTTGAGTGGCGCCGTATCAAATGATACTCACGCGCAGAACAGCTCAGACCTCTCAAGCAGATCCTCGACCCTCACGCCTACAGCTGTTGGTGATATGTGGTCTGGCCAGAGAGGTCAAATGGAACAGTTATGAACACTTACGGCCTGGCGCTTGAAACTTGACCAAAGCCTACATGTAGCGGAATAGTCAGCCAAAAATAGTGAGCATTGATTGTGGCCCTGTTTTTTGTTTCGTTGTTAATGTTGTTGTTGTTGTTGTTGTTGTTGTTGTTGTTGTTGTTGTTGTTGTTGTTGTTGTTGTTGTTGTTGTTGTTTTGTTATTGTTGTTTGTTGGTAGTAGTGTCGTTCTTTCTTGCTTTTTTATTTTTACTTACCTTTAGTTTTTTTATTACCAGCTTTTTTCTGATTCATTTCATTATTTTCTTTCTTTCTATTATTTGTTGCTCTGAATTACATTTTCTAACAATGGCTTAGCTTAAGACTAAAACTGCTGAGGGCTCAAAGCATTACACTTAAATGCATGAATGATGTTTTTAAAATAGATAAAATCGTTTGGTGACGATAACACCACAAGACTTAAAGCTGTAACTGCTTTACAGATAAATCAATATCACTTAGAGATTCTGGGTCAACAAAAATTATGAGAGGGTATAGGCCTAGGTCCCCAGCACTATTACTAGATCTATACAATTTTCAACCTAACCGCTAAATGATCACTGGTTCCGACGTCGAATTAAACAATCAAACAGATATCGGGGGTTTTAAGTACAATGTTGTGGTAAGTTTACGACTGGTCTTAAGATATGAGACTAAAAAGGCTTATTACACGTTGTATCTAGAAGCAGGTTCGTAAGCACAACCTTGGAGTAGCTGACAACGCAACTCGTCGTAAGCCTTTTCATTCTTATATCTAGAAATAAGTCGTACGCTTCAACAATGTTATGCTTAAAATTCCATATTCTAGATAAAATGCTTGACACAAGGAAAAAAAAACAAGAGTAGAAAACAAAATAAGCACTTTATTAGTAGCAACCAGAATTTATATCATTTTCAACATGGAAGTTATCACGGTCCTCCATTTGCTTCTGTTTGTCAGTTGCGTTGATGAAAACGTTGATATAGTTTGTTGTTGTGTATTTTTTTTTTATGCTTGGTCCTTTGCTTCTATTTTTCTACACAAATTTTGTATAGTCCAAGCGCTACACGCCATATTTATAAGTCCAAAGAATTTTAACCACTTCCCCCTCTTTCTCTCTCTCTCTCTCTCTCTCTCTCTCTCTCTCTCTCTCTCTCTCTCTCTCTCTCTCTCTCTCTCTCTCTCTCTCTCTCTCTCTCTCTCTCTCTCTCTCTCTCTCTCTCTCTCTCTCTCTCTCTCTCTACATTTTAGTTTGTATTTAAATACAATGCTTTGGTTGTATCAAACTGTTCAGTGTTTATCTATTGCACGAGATTTGATGCGGCTGTTGTATTGATATCTTGCAGGGTTTTTTTTTTATAGCCAGCAATATGAAAGGTATCCTTTGCATACCTTGGATTGTTTGAATTGAGAACCCTCACATCGACTCCTTCAATTTTCACACACCGCGTAATTATTGTTAAGTTATTCTTTATTATAGTGGAAGCAGTAGGGTTTATCTCCGAACCCCTCAGTCTGTAAAGGAAAAGCAGCCCTTGCATTTATTGGAAAAGTTCTCAATTTCGGGCCCTGTGAAGTCAAGATAATTTTTCTTTGATCTCAATTGCACATATTAATTTTTTTAACCCAAGGCAAACGTAAATGTTTTCATTCACTTCTTTCAATGAGACCAGTTCACACGTGACTTTGGCCTTCGTTGCTAAGGACCATGAACTGGCCTCATTCGGTGACTTGTGGGCCTGTGATGTCAAGATAATTTTGCTTTGATCTCAATTGCACATATTAATTTTTTTAACCCAAGGCAAACGTAAATGGGTGGCCCAGTACATTTTATGAAGTATTTGCCTGGTTGGAACGACTGGTATCATGCAAGAGCACCCCCCAATTAATTAGAGGTGAAAGCAAGCTCACAATCTTTGTATATCAGGCTACTGTCTTTGAGTTGGTTTAACGTCCAACATCAGCACTATAAAGGCTATATTGTGAGGGTCCAAGACTAACGTCTGACAATTAAGTGCTGCCACACAAGACAGGCGGGATACCATGACTCTGTCTCAGGGTCACATTAAACGACACCGACCCAACCAGTAGGGAGCGAAATCGACAGGGCTCGAACCCGGACCTTTTGCGTCAGAAGCCGATGTTCTACCCCAGGGCCACCGCCCCCCCCCCCTTCTATATCTACAAAAGGTTTGATGTTGTCATAGAACTGATAGTTGAATCCCTTGATGTATTGCCTTTAGGTGGAACAAAGATAAACTAAATGATGGAGAGATTGATGTAGGGTACAGTGCAAGAGGTTATCGCCGACTAACGGCCGCCGATCATGATAGGAGATCAAAGGCACGAAGTCGCCGCAACTGGGATAGTGCAGTGATAACAGGACTGGTGGGATATCCAGGTAGGTTGCGTGGGAGGCACTACATTGGATTAAAGTAGCTATACCACTGTAAACTCTAATAAGCCCAGATTAAAAAAAACAACAAAATTAACAAGGACGTAATCAAAGACTTACGATTGATAATAATATTTATATTATAGACGTAACGCTAACAAACCTTGTGTGGTAAGTACAACCAAAGAATTATAACATTAATTGACTTTGGTACAATGTAGTGGAATCTAGTGACGCGTCGCAATAATATGCAGATAAGAAGGGTTAAGACGAGTCGCAATCTACCACGACATTGTACTTACGACTCTTTGCATCCAATGCAACAATTACGAGTAGCCGTCGTGTACTGTTAAAAAAAAAACATCCCTAGAAATCAGGAGTGATCGCTCAGACTTAAGTCAAGGCTGAGGGATGCGACCTAGGTATCGTGTTTTCAATGAAGTGATCTTTGATTGGAGAAAGTGAACCTTTTTTTCTACTTTAATGTCTCCCAAGTCTAAAAAATCTTATTTTGCAATGGGACCCCACAGAGTAAAGTGTACATAGATACACAGTACCTCGGCATTATACTGACAGCGACTCAATCAGCAAGGGAAAGGTGCAGTGGCCAAAGCGATAGTCGAACCCTTTACGAATAAAAGCCGCTCGCTCTACTCTTGACATGCCGTGCCTGCGATTGGGTTCTTTATATGAGGTTTAGGTAATTTTTAAACAACATAGGCGCGCACAATTTTCTGGTAAATGATATAAATCTAGACATGCACAACTCTAAAAATATTTAGAACATTTCTGCAAATTAGAGTTACAGATCTATGATACGTCCAACCTAAATTAGATCTAAATCTATTTTGTTTTATTGTGGCAAAATTCAGAATTGCTAAATATATTTACTAAAAACTCACCATTATGCTGAGATCGGAAAGATATATAGAGAAGGGAATAAAGCATCTTTCCCTCTGCTCATAAACGTTATTGAGGATTTTAATGTCATAGTTAATGTTGCAAGAAATGATAATTGGACTCAACAAAGGAGTCCTCTCTCTCTCCAAAAGTGATTTTTAAAAAGTTCAGAGTTCTGAACAGTTCGCATTCATACAATACCTGAACAGCTACAAGAAAATTTACAAACAACTACAGAATGTTAAACAGAGATATTCCTTGGCATGTACACAATATTAACAGCTTCAAATTTGATACCACTAGTAAAGTTTTTATAAGTGTATTCGGGAAAAGTTATCCTCTCTTGACCACCCGAAATTCATTTTTATAATAAGCATAATTTACAAAGTACAATGATGCTAGTCAGGTAGCACTGACACAATGGAAGTATTTGAGCAGCCAAATACGATCAACATAAAACAAAAACAATTTTTGAAGATAGGCCATTTCGTACATTATGGTTCAATAGTCATCTGAAATGACCAGGAGCGTTTCATTCCTACTGCTGGTATACGCATTTTCTTCTAAATCTTAAAATACAAGAACATTCTTGCCTTGACAATACAACTGGATCGCTGTTATAGTTGAAGACAAGCGTGTTGTTCAACAACAACAAATACTTAAAAATCTCGGACTGTCAGTACAATCTCGCGGTAGCTTACAACGCGTCGTAAACTTTCTTATTCTCCTATTACTTCGACGAGTTGTAAGCTACGCGACATTGTGCTTACGGTGCCTACATCGTAGAATTTATTAATTTTGTTTTTGTTGTTGTTGTTGTAAATATTTTCATTTTGCACACTCTTTCCATGCCTTGTAGAATAAAAATTGTCGCATTGTTCAACATCACTCACCTTAGTGCTTGCGCTAGTGCTTGATAAACTAGATCTAAATCCTCTAGCAGATCTGTAGTCTGTTCAAGTTTTAGAAGTACTAGGCCACGATATAAGGAAGTGTATATGTTCACCTCAGGAGCTTTTTTCCGGTAACAGAAAGTGCTGAGGGAGCAATTAGTGCACATAGATTGGGCCGATTTCCATATTACGTAGACCTAGACCTTTTTTTTATATAAATGTGTATACACAAAAAATGAATCATGTCTCAGCCGCTCACGTTTTGCTGATACCGACACACTAGAAGCTAACGAACTAGGGAAAAAGACATTTTTGATCCCTGGTTCGAATCCTACGAAATTTTATTTGTATGATTTCACCCCTTACTGGTTGGGTCGGTGTCATTAATAATTATGTGATCAACTGAGACACGATTCATGGTATCCCCGCACTGTATCTATGTGACAGCAAGTAAAATATTGTCAGGCTTTAGTCTTGGCACCCGTACACAAGATAGTCTATTTAGTGTTGACGTTGGACGCTAAGCAGAAAGCAAACACTTGAGAAAGCAATTTTATTTTATGGAAACAGAATAATGGGATTGTTATTGGATGTTCGGTTGAAATAGTTCTTCATCTCTACCTCTCTTGCTCCCCCCCCCTTCCCCCCTCTCGTCCTATTTCTATATAATTCTCTCAATCTCTCTTTATACCTTGTTCTACATCTCTCCTCCATCACTCTCTCCCCCTCTTTTCCTCTTTCTATATCTCTCTCCCTCCCCCCCCCTTTTCTCCATCTCTCTCACTCTCTGTCCCTCGCTCTGTCCCTGCTCTCTCCCTCCTCTACTTCCTCTCGCCCTTCATCTCTTTCTCTTTCTTTCTCCCTATCCCTATCTCTACCTATCGCTCAATCTCTCTGTCTCTCTCACGCACTCTTTCATCTCTCAAACTCTCTGCCTCTCTCACGCACTCTCGCTCACTCTCTCTCTCTCTCACATCTCTCTCACTCTC
>RQTK01001096.1:3133-22007 GCA_003991915.1 Elysia chlorotica
CCCCCCCCAAAAAAAAAAAAAACAAAACAAATAAAAACAAACAAACAAAAACAAAAAAAACAAAAAAAAAAACAACAACAAACAACTCAATTACACTCGTAAAGTCAAATCGCTCAACCTCAAAATTGTGAATGTGAGCACCGTTTGTCTATGGTACGATTGACACCACCATTATAATCGCGAACAATTACTTGTCTATTATTATTGACAATTTCTTAGTACAGCATTTACCTTGTTAATTTTTTTACAGAAAATCTAAATACACACAATTTATAGAGTGGGGTTTAACTCTTAATCCCATGAAAGAGAATAAGAAGTGTTTTGAGAACCGCGCCTTTTGTTTCAAACCTAAATTATTTCCTGTTCTTTGCTGCCGTTCCTACAAACCATTGTATCCCGTGATATCCCAGCCTTTGGAAGATTTCAGCTGTGGAACCAGAGGGCCTGTTATAATTCATGTCCACCAGTACCAAAGGTGCATGGACCGTACATTGGCTTCAAATGTTTTTCATCTCCAAAGCAGGTACAGCCTAGAGAAAAATCAAATGTGACTGAGGCATTTAAACTAGAAATTTCTATCTAAATCTTTGTCTCCCCCATCCCTCTCTCTCTCTCTCTCTCTCTCTCTCTCCCTCTCTCTCTGTCTCTCTCTCTCTGTCTCTCTGTCTCTCTGTCTATCTCTATCTCTCTTTCTCTCCCTCTGTCTCTCTCTCTCTCTCCCGTTCTTCCACCCCTCTTTCTCTGCTTTGCTCTGTTCTTAAACTTGTGATCTTTGCCTAGCCCATGATCAACAGAAAAAAAATCTTAAATCCTATTTGAAAAACATGGGACTTTTAAGAGGTCTTCAATTCAGTTGACCCTTCACAATCTAGTAAGTGGCACTTGTCTATATCCTTTGTCAAAATCTTTTGGAAGTATTATGTTTTGAGCGTGTATGTGTTGATGAATTGTGTTCTGACAATTTGTCCTGCCCTTTAATTAGTTTAAAAACCGTGTTTCTCAGTAGTCATAGAGGATTTAAAACAACATTACCAAAACTCACCGTTTATAAGCGTCTGATAATGATCTGAAAACTGGTAGTAAATGTTGTAGTTTGAAAAACGTGGCGACATTACTGTTCCCTTTCCATGGTGATAAATGCGCAGAAAAAAGAATCAACATGACAATGTTAGTGTGTTAAATCATTTTATATTTTCCCTGGTCGACACTGTAAAGAGTAGGTTCTGAAAGTTGAGATGCTTTTTCGTTTCAAAGGGGGGAAATTCATTTTTTATGTGACAAATTCAAGAGAGACACAGAAGGAGAGAGACTGATAAGGAGTGATGGTGCATATGGAGTAATTAATAGAGAGAGGGGGAAGAGGACACAGAGAGAGACTGTAAGAGTGAGGAAAATAGAGAGAAAGAGAGAGAGAATTAACCACTGACAATAAACTTTAGAGGCCGAGACAGCCTTTGAAAAGATAGAATGAAAGGAAGAACAGAGAAATGGGGAGAAGTAATAATGAAAAGATGCAGGTAACATAGCCATAATGACGCGGTCATGCATTATATTCATGGTGTTACTGTTTGACGAAATCTTAAAAAGACCGACCAGCAGGCGACGCAAAGAGTGGTCAACATTGTCCTCCGGCGTGCGACCTCATTATGCAAAAACCTCCGTGTTAATGACTACTGTCAAGCCGTACAGACCGCTTTTACGAGGTCAGTAAAACTGAATGCCACATGCAGCCAACCTTGTAGCTGGGACCATTAGCAGTAAATGTGGAAGCGTGTCTATGAAGAAGCCATTAGCAGTAAATGTGGGAGCGTGTCTATGAAGAAATCATTAGCAGTAAATGTGGGAGCATGTCTATGAAGAAATCATTAGCAGTAAATGTAGGAGCGTGTCTATGAAGAAGTCATTAGCAGTAAATGTAGGAGCGTATCTATGAAGAAGTCAGTAGCAGTAAATCTAGGAGCGTGTCTATGAAGAAGTCAGTAGCAGTAAATTTGGGAGCGTGTCTATGAAGAAGTCATTAGCAGTAAATCTAGGAGCGTGTCTATGAAGAAGTCAGTAGCAGTAAATCTAGGAGCGTATCTATGAAGAAGTCAGTAGCAGTAAATCTAGGAGCGTGTCTATGAAGAAGTCATTAGCAGTAAATTTGGGAGAGTGTCTATGAAGAAGTAAGTAGCAGTAAATCTAGGAGCGTGTCTATGAAGAAGTCAGTAGCAGTAAATCTAGGAGCGTGTCTATGAAGAAGTCATTAGCAGTAAATTTGGGAGCGTGTCTATGAAGAAATCATTAGCAGTAAATGTAGGAGCGTGTCTATGAAGAAGCCATTAGCAGTAAATGTGGGAGCGTGTCTATGAAGAAGTCAGTAGCAGTAAATGTAGGAGCGTGTCTATGAAGAAGTCAGTAGCAGTAAATGTAGGAGCGTGTCTATGAAGAAGCCATTAGCAGTAAATATGGGAGCGTGTCTATGAAGAAGCCATTAGCAGTAAAGGTAGAAGCGTGTCTATAAAGAGGTCATTAGCAGTAAATGTAGGAGCGTGTCTATGACGAAGCCATTAGCAGTAAATGTGGGAGCGTGTCTATGAAGAAGCCATTAGCAGTAAATGTGGGAGCGTGTCTATGAAGAAGCCATTAGCAGTAAATGTGGGAGCGTGTCTATGAAGAAGCCATTAGCAGTAAATGTGGGAGCGTGTCTATGAAGAAGTCATTAGCAGTAAATATAGGAGCGTGTCTATGAAGAGGCCATTAGCAGTAAATGTGGGAGTGTGTCTATGAGAAGCCATTAGCAGTAACTGTGGGAGCGCTGTGCCCAACACTCGGTGTGACGAACTTGTGTGAGGTCCAGGTAGAGACCCAGCTATGTTTGTCGCCGATATATCCGCAAGTAAACACCTGGTGTTAACATCGTTGTGTGACCAGGCAAGGGGTCTAGCTGTCTGGATTTTCCCGTTAATGATGCTGCACAGGTTGGTTGGTTGGTGTCTTGATTTCTTAACGCTTAACGTCCATCCGTAGGAACTAAGCCATATCGCAGACGGGGCTTCCTAGATAATCCTGCTCGTCTGGCGAGAGCTCCTAGCTAGCGGCTACATCACAAGACATAATCATTAGAACTTTCATACGAGTTTGTTGTCTGCGCGAATTTCGATCGAAGAGGATTTCGTTGAGTGATCAGTCGATACGTGAGATTTTCGTGTTAATTGTTTGTTGTTGTTGATGACAGCGTCTCTAATAATAATAATAATAATAATAATAATAATAATAATAATAATAATAATAATAATATTAAAAAAATATATATATTTTGACATCAGTTAGGCAAATACTGTACTACACTTTAATCACGTGTCTATCTAGAATATCTGTGTGTGCTTTTTGTTTGGCACAAGTTTCTTAATTCTATGCTTAATCTATCTATCTATCTCTACTGGTCTTACATTTTATTCTTACTATGTGGTCTCGTCAAACACTGTTATGTTATGGTCACCATGGTTTCAAAGTTGACGCTTTCACAATCTTGAAACTAAATATCGAAGACCAAAAGAGCAATGAACAGGGTAGATCCTTTACATAGAGAGCGCAAAGGAGCTTTGATTTGGAGCCTGCCTTTTTTCCGTGTGTTATAAAGCCTGGCTCTTTCTTTCTTCTGTTTATTATAAAGCCTGACTTTATTCTAGCAGAACAATTAGATGAACATCTAGGTACCAATTCCATGCGCATTCTGCGGGGCGGTAGGGTGCAAAGACGCCCAATCACAAGTGCCAGATCATTTTGATCAGGGGCGTGTTTACGTTCCACAGACAGCTGCTGTCATTGTTTACGTCAGTCTTTCTGGTTAGATGTCACCCGCACCGGAACCAGTGGGTCTCAGTCCGAGACGGATGTTCTAATGCACTGGCTGTTTTCCAGGGTTGCCTAAAGTCGTGAATAACCAGTACCTAAACAGGCTTGAAGTGGGGGCAACCTACATTCAGTTCTTTTTCTATCTTTGTTGACTTCTTTCTTCTATTTCTTTAGGGGGTGAGGGGATGTGTGTTTTTAGGGGGGAAATAATTCAGATAGTAGCCCTCTGATCTGAAACTATACCCACACAGTCGTCTTTGCTCAGCCCTCCAACCACTAGTATTGAACTATCCTAAATTAGCGTGATAGATTTATCAGATGAATGTTGATCTTGCCCACTCTGACGTTAATGCCCCTGTTTGTTTGATTGGCTGATAGGGCGTACACCGGGCGTCCCCTCGCGGGCCTTGCACCTGCTACAGGTGCCCTGTTCCCAGACACCTGGTCAAGGGAAAATGCTGTCACATTCCAGCGAGTACAGTACATCTATAAACCCATCGGGACTACTGAACCCTACAAATCCATCGAATCTTGTAAAACAAACCTTTTGTCTTAAGAACAAATCCATCGAATCTTGTAAAACAAACCTTTTGTCTTAAGAACAAATCCATTGAATCTTGTAAAACAAACCTTTTGTCTTAAGAACAAATCCATCGAATCTTGTAAAACAAACCTTTTGTCTTAAGAACAAATCCATTGAATCTTGTAAAACAAACCTTTTGTCTTAAGAACAAATCCATTGAATCTTGTAAAACAAACCTTTTGTCTTAAGAACAAATCCATTGAATCTTGTAAAACAAACCTTTTGTCTTAAGAACAAATCCATTGAATCTTGTAAAACAAACCTTTTGTCTTAAGAACAAATCCATTGAATCTTGTAAAACAAACCTTTTGTCTTAAGAACAAATCCATTGAATCTTGTAAAACAAACCTTTTGTCTTAAGAACAAATCCATTGAATCTTGTAAAACAAACCTTTTGTCTTAAGAACAAATCCATTGAATCTTGTAAAACAAACCTTTTGTCTTAAGAACAAATCCATTGAATCTTGTAAAACAAACCTTTTGTCTTAAGAACAAATCCATTGAATCTTGTAAAACAAACCTTTTGTCTTAAGAATTTGGTCGTAAAAACAAATCCATGGAACCTTGTAGAACAAACATTTGGTCGTAAGAACAAATCCATGGAACCTTGTAGAACAAAACTTTGGTCGTAAGAACAAATCCATGGAACCTTGTAGAACAAACATTTGGTCGTAAAAACAAATCCATGGAACCTTCTAGAACTAATCTGTGGTCGTAAGAACAAATCCATCGAACCTTCTAGAACAAACATTTGGTCGTAAAAACAAATCCATGGAACCTTGTAGAACAAACCTTTAGCGTGTGTGGTCACCTACCACAACCTTGTGCCGATGTCTATCCCAAACGTATCTGGTATTTTTAGACCACAAACCCATCGACTGCATAGTTATTATTACACTCTTTGCGAAGGCTGAATACTAAGTCAGGATAACCCACAGACAACAAATACACAGAAAGACAATAACTTCCTAGGCCGGTTCCGGATCCGCCACTGTATTTGGTCTGAGTTTTTGACAACCAATGACTGCTATTTTACAGTGATGCAGCTTACGTTATTATAGAAATTAAGATCTGAAGACGATCTTCGTCCCAATACTACGTGATCAATTCCTCCAACAAATAATTATCTTAAAAAGTAGTCAATGCATTAATTTGTAAAACATGTACACATTAAAGTGATGTAGATGCCCTGCTTTGGTATTTTAGTGTTCTGATTTTACTGTGCCTGTCTGGGCTGATAGTGATTTCAGCTCTATGCCAAATCATCGCAGCTAGTCACAGGCAGTCGGCGTTTTAAAACAAGAAAAATGTGTTGGTCTCAAGCCAGACTTTGTGAGTTGAATGTAGGCTGTTTGAGATAAGATGTTTGGTGTCTTCTCTGTGGTAAGGACAGACTCAGATCTCACCACGAGAAGGACCAAAAGTCATCAGGCGCGCTGTCTGGTACAAACCCATCAGACCCACTGATCTGTGGAGAGAGTGTGAGAAAATAATTTACTCTAAATACATGTGTTCAAAAATTCACTAGGTAGCAGAGCAGAATGAATTTTGCGCAACCGCCGTTTTAGTTGTGGTTATTTAATCATTCGATGAGTGGGTCCACCGTGTTTTGAACTGGCTGTCACTATTGCTGACTGAGTACACCATCACAGTACTGTGAACGTCCGTGTTGAGTACACCATCACAGTACTGTGAACGTCTGTGTCGAGTACACCATCACAGTACTGTGAACGTCTGTGTTGAGTACACCATCACAGTACTGTGAACGTCTGTGTCGAGTACACCATCACAGTACTGTGAACGTCTGTGTTGAGTACACCATCACAGTACTGTGAACGTCTGTGTCGAGTACACCATCACAGTACTGTGAACGTCTGTGTCGAGTACACCATCACAGTACTGTGAACGTCTGTGTCGAGTACATCCCCGTACAAAGCACACACTGTCCATATTGATTTCAAGCACACTTTGTCACTCTATTGTTATGGTAAACATGTGGTTTTGTTATGGTCTTGCATAGAAAAATCGATTAAAATTGTGTTGCGTAATCCACTAAGGTGTGACCTTTACTGCAACTTTGGACTGATGTAGCATATGTGAGCATTATTCTATCGAATTCATGTTATCTGTGAACATTTTTACAAGTTTTATTTCGTTCACACATGTGTTTTTTAGAATGTTGGTCAGTTTGAATAGTTTTCATGGAACAATTTCGTTACTGGTTATTTGATTTCACTTTTTAAAGTTATGTGTGAAGCAATATTTGTGCTCGGATTTCGATTTCGGATACTGTAAAAATATAAGCAATGAAAAATTCCGTTGTAGAAAAAAATTCATATTTAGGATTCTATACCTCATGTTTAGAATTTCTATCAAGAAAAAAAAACAGTGTTAAACATTATTGAGGGAATGTAAAAATGACATGCCATAGATTAGAGATTATGACATGTTGAGGGAATGTAGAAATAGAATGCTATAGATTAGAGATTCATGACATGTTGAGGGAATGTAGAAATAACATGCCATAGATTAGAGATTCATGACATGTTGAGGGAATGTAGAAATAGAATGCTATAGATTAGAGATTCATGACATGTTGAGGGAATGTAGAAATAACATGCCATAGATTAGAGATGTATGCCATGTTGTGGTAATGTAGAAACAACATGCTATAGGTTAGACATTCATGAACTTACATGCGAGAAAAGCAAGCGCTGATCCTGGTCGCGAGTTTGCGACACACGCAGGTTCTAATCCTTTCAATTTTGTCACACAAAGAATTGATAATTATGCGGGCTTTGTAAAGGTTTGAAAGGTCCATTGTATTCCTCACAATGTGCCCTGCTGCTCAAATGTACAGCACGTATTTGCTTCTCTGACGAGGGAATGTGTGTTTCAATGCGCATTTCTCTAAAAACTAAAAATGCGTCAGTTATACGTGTGTATATCTATCCGCATGAGTTGAAAAAAAAAACATTCTCATAGAGTAAGCAGTTTTTATCCTGACATTGAATGCTCCAACCCCTTCCAGTTGCGCTCTATTTAGTCCAGGGTTTGTATTTTCAATATTAACTGAGCTGCGGTTCGTATCTCAGGAATTTAATACTCTAGTTTGTTTACATTGTGTCCCCTGCTCTCTGGTCCTCAATATTTACCTATAACATTTGCCAAAGACATAAAAAACACTGACCTAATAAAAGAGACGGGCTAATGCCCCATGCAGCGCACTGTATACATTATCTGTGTGCGAGCTGTAAGACCCTCACACGTCTGCTGGCTGGCTTCTGGTAGAGTCATCTATCTGCCCGGAAAAAATCATGCCATTTTCGGCGCAACAGTATGCCAAATTATGCCATTTTCGGCGCAACAGTATGCCAAATTATGCCATTTTCGGCGCAACAGTATGCCAAATTATGCCATTTTCGGCGCAACAGTATGCCAAATTATGCCCGGAAAGTCAGATTGAGGTTCATCACGAGCGCAGAGCTGGGAGTGAGTGAGGGTCTTATCTCCACTGGGAGCTGGGAGTGAGTGAGGGTCTTATCTCCACTGGGAGCTGGGAGTGAGTGAGGGTCTTATCTCCACTGGGAGCTGGGAGTGAGTGAGGGTCTTATCTCCACTTAGAGCTGGGAGTGAGTGAGGGTCTTATCTCCACGGGCAGGACCTTCCTGTCTGTCTCATGGCCGGTACGTTGCTTAGCCTATCTAGTCTATAAATAGAATATCTCTGCATAAAAATATTCATTTCAACAACAGCAATTATCGAGGCTTCCACAAATAGCGGGCAAATGCACCGAAGTAGAGAATCACGTTGAACAATAGTAATGATTTATGAACAATACATCACTGTTACACTTGTTAGGTTAAACGTGTTCACCCCGATCATTTCGGCGACCGGGCCTCCGTTATATCACTATTGATATCTCTTTGAACTTCAATGGTCTCAGATTGATTCACGGTATTATCAGCATTGTGGCGTATAGAAGTTCAACGTGTCTGTAACCACACGAGTCTGTCAGTACCAATAACCTTGGGAATTTACGTCACAGTGTCGCACGGCTCAACCGTGAGATATCGCAATGCTGTGACCAATTCTGGACCGATAGGAAGTGAAAGACAGTTAAGACACCCCGCCTGTTTTTAAAGTGAAAGACCGTTAAGACACCCCGCCTGTTTTTAAAGTGAAAGACCGTTAAGACACCCCGCCTGTTTTTAAAGTAAAAGACAGTTAAGACAAGACAGTTAAGACACCCCGCCTGTTTTTAAAGTTTTTAAAGTGAAAGACCGTTAAGACACCCCGCCTGTTTTTAAAGTGAAAGACAGTTAAGACAAGACAGTTAAGACACCCCGTCAAAGACAGTTAAGACAGCCCGCCTGTTTTTGACTCAGAAGAGAACTGAAGTTCTGTATGAAGGCACGGTTTAATTTTTATAGAAATGATGAAAAAGTGGACGGGCAGCTTGTGATTTCTGAAACATTGATTGCGGCCGGACATAGCACTATTGGCCTCTGCTCAGATCATATGTTTCCTGCAGATTCTAAAGGTACGCACGCCGAGTGTTTTGGCAGGTGCAGCCGCACCAATCATTTTGAACAGTCAGCGACAACACGCCACACGCTGGATTTCTATAGAGCTCTGAGAATGTATTCTGGCCTCATACCTAGGCACAGATAAATCGCTTCCTTCATTTTCAGTTTCGACATAACAGTATCGCAATGCTTGATCACCTAATTTCTCATATAAACATCGTAGATCAAAACTTACAATTTGTCTCACTAGAAATACGTAGACAGTATTTTTCAAACATAATTATTATCTTTACTTTGCGCAACGAAATGCATGAACTGAGATATTATTTTGTTATTACTGCTC
The DNA here is from genome assembly GCA_003991915.1 of Elysia chlorotica. Taxonomy (NCBI): domain Eukaryota; kingdom Metazoa; phylum Mollusca; class Gastropoda; family Plakobranchidae; genus Elysia; species Elysia chlorotica. Next base: position 12,426 of record RQTK01001096.1, read on the forward strand.
TACCCAAGATGTTTACATTATCAGTAGGAGAGAAGAGATCGTTGTGAACATTAGCAAAAAATACAAATTGATTTAAGGAAAAAGAAAAAAAAGGAATCGAGGAAAAAAAAACGAAAGAACCTAAGAGGTATTAAAAAAACAACTATATACGAGATTATTTCCCCTGCCTCACGAGTAGGGTCAACACAAAAAATCAGAGTCAACTTGTTTAGTTCTATTTCCAACGACCCAGTGCTCTGTTGATTTTCATTGCGAAATTAAAAAAATAAACGAAATCTCATTTCCAGTCCGTTCCCTATCATCATTTGATATGTACTAGCCGTGTGATCTAATATGATATTGTATGCGAAATATTTCTCTCAAGGCCTTTTCATTTTTATTAAAACTAAAGATTAAAATATCAATCGCCAGACCATAACAATAATATACCAAGAACAATGCCAGACCATAACAATAATATACCAAGAACAATGCCAGACCATAACAATAATATACCAAGAACAATGCCAGACCATAACAATAATATACCAAGAACAATGCCCTACAGTAACAATAATATACCAAGAACAATGCCAGACCATAACAATAATATACCAACAACAATGCCAGAACATAACAATAATATACCAAGAACATTGCCAGACCATAACAATAATATACCAACAACAATGCCTACAGTAACAATAATATACCAAGAACAATGCCAGACCATAACAATAATATACCAAGAACAATGCCAGAACATAACAATAATATACCAAGAACAATGCCAGACCATAACAATAATATACCAAGAACAATGCCAGAACATAACAATAATATACCAAGAACAATGCCATACCGTAAAAATAATATACCTATAACAATGCCCTACTGTAACAATAATATACCAAGAACAATGCCCTACAGTAACAATAATATACCAAGAACAATGCCAGAACATAACAAGAATATACCAACAACAATGCCACACCATAACAAAAATATACCAACAACAATGCGAGACCATAACAATAATATACCAAGAACAATGCCCTAGACCATAACAATAATATACCAAGAACAATGCCCTACAGTAACAATAATATACCAAGAACAATGCCAGACATAACAATAATATACCAAGAACAATGCCATACCATAACAATAATATACCAAGAACAATGCCAGACCATAACAATAATATACCAAGAACAATGCCAGACCATAACAATAATATACCAAGAACAATGCCAGACCATAACAATAATATACCAACAAAAATGCCAGACCATAACAATAATATACCAACAACAATGTCATACAATAACAATAATATACCAACAACAATGTCATACAATAACAATAATATACCAACAACATTGCCCTACAGTAACAATAATATACCAAGAACAATGCCAGAACATAACAATAATATACCAACAACAATGTCATACAATAACAATAATATACCAACAACAATGTCATACAATAACAATAATATACCAAGAACAATGCCATATCGTAAAAATAATATACCCAAAACAATGCAATACAGTAACAATAATATACCAAGAACAATGCCAGACCGTTATCCATCTACAACAGATCGGTCCCTGCGAGTGTGTGTCGAGCTTGTGATGCTGACATGGCCAGTGGCATCGGTACCCAATTACCAGGACGCCCGTGACTATCTTCTAAATAGCGTCTCAACAAAGCAACTAAAACAAGTTAGTCCGTGACTATCTTCTAAATAGCGTCTCAACAAAGCAACTAAAACACGTTAGTCCGTGACTATCTTCTAAATAGCGTCTCAACAAAGCAACTAAAACACGTTAGTCCCTGACTATCTTCTAAATAGCGTCTCAACAAAGCAACTAAAACACGTTAGTCCCTGACTATCTTCTAAATAGCGTCTCAACAAAGAACCTAAAACACGTTAGTCCCTGACTATCTTCTAAATAGCGTCTCAACAAAGCAACTAAAACACGTTAGTCCGTGACTATCTTCTAAATAGCGTCTCAACAAAGCAACTAAAACACGTTAGTCCGTGACTATCTTCTAAATAGCGTCTCAACAAAGCAACTAAAACACGTTAGTCCCTGACTATCTTCTAAATAGCGTCTCAACAAAGCAACTAAAACACGTTAGTCCCTGACTATCTTCTAAATAGCGTCTCAACAAAGCAACTAAAACACGTTAGTCCCTGACTATCTTCTAAATAGCGTCTCAACAAAGCAACTAAAACATGTTAGTCCCTGACTATCTTCTAAATAGCGTCTCAACAAAGCAACTAAAACACGTTAGTCCCTGACTATCTTCTAAATAGCGTCTCAACAAAGCAACTAAAACACGTTAGTCCCTGACTATCTTCTAAATAGCGTCTCAACAAAGCAACTAAAACATGTTAGTCCCTGACTATCTTCTAAATAGCGTCACAACAAAGAACCTAAAACACGTTAGTCCCTGACTATCTTCTAAATAGCGTCTCAACAAAGAACCTAAAACACGTTAGTCCCTGACTATCTTCTAAATAGCGTCTCAACAAAGAACCTAAAACACGTTAGTCCCTGACTATCTTCTAAATAGCGTCTCAACAAAGAACCTAAAACACGTTAGTCCGTGACTATCTTCTAAATAGCGTCTCAACAAAGAACCTAAAACACGTTAGTCCCTGACTATCTTCTAAATAGCGTCTCAACAAAGAACCTAAAATACGTTAGTCCCTGACTATCTTCTAAATAGCGTCTCAACAAAGCAACTAAAACACGTTAGTCCCTGACTATCTTCTAAATAGCGTCTCAACAAAGCAACTAAAACACGTTAGTCCCTGACTATCTTCTAAATAGCGTCTCAACAAAGCAACTAAAACACGTTAGTCCCTGACTATCTTCTAAATAGCGTCTCAACAAAGCAACTAAAACACGTTAGTCCCTGACTATCTTCTAAATAGCGTCTCAACAAAGCAACTAAAACACGTTAGTCCCTGACTATCTTCTAAATAGCGTCTCAACAAAGCAACTAAAACACGTTAGTCCCTGACTATCTTCTAAATAGCGTCTCAACAAAGCAACTAAAACACGTTAGTCCCTGACTATCTTCTAAATAGCGTCTCAACAAAGCAACTAAAACACGTTAGTCCCTGACTATCTTCTAAATAGCGTCTCAACAAAGCAACTAAAACACGTTAGTCCCTGACTATCTTCTAAATAGCGTCTCAACAAAGCAACTAAAACACGTTAGTCCCTGACTATCTTCTAAATAGCGTCTCAACAAAGCAACTAAAACACGTTAGTCCCTGACTATCTTCTAAATAGCGTCTCAACAAAGCAACTAAAACACGTTAGTCCCTGAATCCACGTAGGTAGCCTGTAGCTAACCATTAATCCACGTAGGTAGCCTGTAGCTGGACATGTTACCCAATCCACGTAGGTAGCCTGTAGCTAGGCATGTTACCATATCCACGTAGGTAGCCTGTAGCTGGACATGTTACCCAATCCACGTAGTTGCGTTACTACACGATCATACGTAGCCTGTAGATAGATATGTTGTCACATCCACGTAGTTTGCCTGTAACTTACCATGTAACAGACCAGGTAACCACATCTGTACAGGTAGCCTGTAACAGACCAGGTAAGGACATCGGCGTAGGTAGCCTGTAACTAAACGTGTATCTACGTCCACATAGGTAGCGCTTTGATCATCTCTAGGTGAGGGATGTTCCACCTCAGGCATCCGCCGTTTTGTCGCCGACCTGACCATAAACCGGACGCTATGGGGATCCCCCAACTCGGCTCTCGCCCCTACAGCTTCAAGTACAGGGGCTTGGCCATGGCTGCCCTCAGCTTGCCAGAGAGCTTCACTTGCTGTCTTTGAACAATATTTTTCCATGGCCATCCCCCCCCTCTCTCTCTGTCTCTCTCTCTCTCTCTCTCTCTCTCTCTCTCTCTCTCTCTCTCTCTCTCTCTCTCTCTCTCTCTCTCTCTCTCTCTCTCTCTCTCTCTCTCTCTCTCTCTCTCTCTCTCTCCTTGTTTTTATTGCGTGCTTTCTGCGGGCCGTGTCTGAGATGGCTCTTTAACGATGTTAGTTTTATTGTTTACGCCTGGGCCGTATGGCGTTTCCACACAGTTTATGTCATGGGGGGACAGCTATGTCCTAGGATATTGTTCTTGCTCTTTCATTTAGCGCGAGGTTTCAACCGCCCGTGGTCAGACCTTTTCTTTGTTGAATTTTACATGTTTTGAATGTACATGTTTTGAATGTACATGTTTTGAATGTACATCTTTTGAAAGTACATGTTTTGAATGTACATGTTTTGAATGTACATGTTTTGAATGTACATGTTTTGAATGTACATGTTTTGAATGTACATGTTTTGAATGTACATGTTTTGAATGTACATCTTTTGAAAGTACATGTTTTGAATGTACATGTTTTGAATGTACATGTTTTGAATGTACATGTTTTGAATGTACATGTTTTGAATGTACATGTTTTGAATGTACATGTTTTGAATGTACATGTTTTGAATGTACATGTTTTGAATGTACATGTTTTGAATGTACATCTTTTGAATGTACATGTTTTGAATGTACATCTTTTGAAAAGGGCATACATTTCAAAGGAGTTGCTACATCTTTTTTATACTGTGGCGGCATATTTAGTTTATACGCACATATTCATGGTGGAAAGGGTCACCTTCTTCAAAACAGCACACTAAATTTTAATACATTCATGACCATACTTTGTTCAGAAGTTCTCGTTATGCTTGAGAAATTTTGGGATGACATGAATAATTCAAAACCATCACAAGCGGCATTAATCTTTAGCGGTGTTTGATAAGTGTCTTATGTTGGTGTTCTGGAAAGTAGAAAATTGGATACCAGCCCAGGTTAACTTGTTGGCAGTCGGCGGCGGATAGGGGCAAGGGGAGCATTGCTTCTTGCGGTAAGTTGTCAACTCATTCTACTAGGTTTATCGATTTTTTTTACAAAACAGTGTGTTATTAATTTGTATCTATAAAAATTATTAGTCTCCACCTCAAAATCAAGAATCAGCTCTTTGTATAATGTTCCAATGAAGAATGTACAACATCTTAAATACTGATTTTGTTCTAAAATTCAAATTAGATGTAAAATCTTAATGAATGCGAAATGCGGACGCATAACAAAGAATAAAAATAGTCCGAACGTTTGGTGTGGTGCTTTCAAATAAAACACGGTCTTGACGTCTGGACGTTTGGTGTGGTGCTTTCAAGTAAAACACGGTTTTGACGTCCGGACGTTTGGTGTGGTGCTCTCAAGTAAAACACGGTTTTGACGTCCGGACGTTTGGTGTGGTGCTTTCAAGTAGGCCACGTGACTGTCTTGACGTCCGGACGTTTGGTGTGGTGCTCTCAAGTAAAACACGGTTTTGACGTCCGAAGGTTTGGTGTGGTGCTTCAAGTAAAACATGGTCTTGACGTCCGAAGGTTTGGTGTGGTGCTCTCAAGTAAAACACGGTTTTGACGTCCGAAGGTTTGGTGTGGTGCTTTCAAGTAAGCCACTGTCTTGACGTCCGATTACGCGTTTTGTAATAGAATCATAGATTTATAAATTTGTAGCGGCAGAATACATGATATTATACAATTAAAATGGGACAAGTTGTATTACTATAAAATATTTGAAAGCCCTACTTATGTCTGTGCCTTTTCCGCGTAAAACCGTACAAACATTGTTGTACTGTGTTGTGTCAAGCAATGGTGTGCAGTAGCTGGGAATGGATTTTGGGGAATCAATTTAGAATAATTCAATCTATTTTCATGTTTTGACTTTTGTTGTACCTTTATTCCAAAGGAATATCTTGACCTGAGGTTCGGCCCAGTCGCTCTGTATAGAGACCTGGAACTTTGGGTTACTGGACACACCCACACTGAAATGGTGAACTATTTGGCTGTAGAGATGTGCAGTGTAGTTACTGTGGGGCTTCGTGCATGTAACGCTAGTGCAAACTGCAAGCACCACTTTGTTTTAACGCTTGTGCTTCCTTTTCTGATTCTTAAAATACCGTGTTGTCACCACCTTGATATTTTTTACTATTATTATCGTTGTTCTATATGGGATAAATGTAGAAATCCTGGTATTTTCATGTGACACGGTTTGAAATAATAACCACACAATATTATGTCATTCCCGTTTTGTGTTTTATATGGATGATGACAGTTAATCCGAGCGAGATGGCTCATACATTTCATAGAATGTGATACTGAAGTGGCAAGTGCTGTATACATGGTTTGCAGTAGTAGGTTAACTAAATAACGCCCCCCTCCCCTTTATGTGCTCGATCACTGGATTCTGTTTGCTTTGCCATAAGTGCGACCTCCTATCAGTTTCAAGCAGGATCAAGTGTATTTGAGTTCGTGACTTTCCTCCAATCTCTATCTTGGCCAATCGTGATGTTCATTTACCTAAAGAAACACTCGGGCTTTGATAGAGGGAGAAATGGAGACATTAAAACATTACAAGACACACTTGGGCTTTGAAAGAAGGAGAAATGGACACATTAAAACATTACATGACACACTTGGGCTTTGATAGAAGGAGAAATGTTCACATTAAAACATTACAAAAACACTTGGGCTTTGATAGAAGGAGAAATGGACACATTAAAACATTACAAAAACACTTGGGCTTTGATAGAAGGAGAAATGGACACATTAAAACATTACATGACACACTTGGGCTTTGATAGAAGGAGAAATGGACACATTAAAACATTACTAGATGGCGATGGTAGGGAGGGGCGGATGGAAACTCGAGTAAAGTGAAGTTCTACCTAGCTTAGTGGCCTCGGTTTCCATGACTATTACATCACTAGGTAGACGGTCGCACCAGGACGGTGTTTGATCTTCTTAAACTGAGGGGGAGGGGGGGGGGGGGGGGGTATGAAACGCTGGTCCTGTTTTGTTTGGCAAAGTTTTTCTGACGCTTTTAAGTAAATGGAGACAGTGCAGCTATTCATAACAAAGCTTAGAGATCCCTCCCTCTCTCTCTCTTTCCCTCTCTCTCTCTCTCTCCTTCTCTCCCTTTTTCTCTCACTCACTATCTCTCTCTGTCTATCTCTCTCACTCACTCTCTCTCTCTGTCTATCTCTCTCACTCACTCACTTTCTCCCTCTCTCTCACTCTATCTTTCTCTTTCTTTCTCTCTCTCTCCCTCTCTCTCTCTCTCTCTCTCTCTCTCTCTCTCGGATGACAGGGTACCTGGAGTGTTACATGTAAATGTTTGAACTGCGCCACGTAGGCCCGTATGTAGGTCAGTAGTAACAAGACCAAAGACTTCTGCTCCGACCGCCCTTTTCCAGGATAAGAACGCTCAACTTTTTCGATGGGAAGTCACAGATTTTCTGCTGACTTTGACGACGTAACATGAGCCTTCAGCGGTGAACGTTTTATTTGCCAATGTGAAAATGTTCAGAAAGTTTTTTGCTTCGACAAATCATGGTAATGAACTTGTTGTGTCAGTTCAAATATCAGGGTACCCACACACACAAAAAAATACAAATACCGACAAAGAAACAAAGTTTAAATAATTTCGTTGAACTGTTGAAATTATTTTAACCGATGACCTTTTTAAAGATTTATGAGACATATGATGTGTATCAAGAGAGATAAAATCTGCGGGGTGCAAGAGATAATGCGTGCTTATTAAAAACGTCAGTTGTATCACTAATATAAGACCAAACATTCTTGGCGCATTGGCAACCAATGTTTTCTGTAGTGCATATTCGGTATTTAAACCGAAATCAATCCCAGAACTGGTAAATTTATCCACATTGTAAAGGTCTCCGAGCTGTACAAAGAAATGTTCATGGTATCCCATTGTGTGAAAACTTTAAATCCACCACTGGAACAAGATTTTTTGTGTTTTTGTTTATAAGTCCAGGAAAATTAATACTCAGATGAACTGTGGAATATAAGATTGTTTTTATCTGCATAGTTGACGCTATCCTCATACATTGTTTTCCTCAATTTTCTAATTCTTTGATAATGCGACGAAACCCATAGCAACCTCCTCGGGCCCTGACCTGGTTACAATTGTTCACAGCAGCTTCGTGAGGGGAGCGAATCTACATACAGCGTGTGGGGCCTGATTACAATTGTTCACAGCAGCTTCGTGAGGGGAGCGAATCTACATACAGCGTGTGGGGCCTAATTGTTACTGTGTCGAATGTAAGAAATAGGATGTAATGCTTTCTCGTGCTGTCTCGTGTTAGAGTGAGAAATCGTGGACATCATAAACAGACTATCTATCTATCTATCTATCTATCTATCTATCTATCTATCTATCTATCTATCTATCTATCTATCTATCTATCTATCTATCTATCTATCTATCTATCTATCTATCTATCTATCTATCTATCTATCTATCTATCTATATCTGGTTTCTACTGTGATGACTGTAATCATCCCTCCTGGGGTTGGTCATGCTAGAAAAATCACAACATAGAGATAATATAGATATATATATATATATATATAACAAAAACGACATTTGGTTCTTTTTATAAACACATATTATAACATCATATCTATCTATCTATCTGTCTATATAACTGTGTTGGAACTGGTTTCTACTGTGATGACTGTAATCATCCATCCTGGGGTTGGTCATGCTAGAAAAATCACAACATAGAGCTAATATAGATATATATAACAAAAACGACATTTGGTTCTTTTTATAAACACATATTTAAGCTAAATCAAAACGTCAGTGCTATTATATCCATTTTTTCTTATTTCAGGAACATTTTCACTTTGGACTGTTGAGGTACTACCAAGGATCCTTAACCCACAAAGAGCTGCACCCGATTATTCTTGATTAAGACTTCCTGAGAGACACACAGTCGGTGCTGCTGGCCAAAGTTCAACAATTCTGTCCAGATGATTTTTGGCGAGTAAATTCTGGACCATGATTTGTAAGACATTTAAAACTCTTCATTTCTTTCGACTTTCTGGTGCGGCTAATGCTACTGCTGTTTCTGTTGGAGATGAATTCTAACACAATCCCTAAATTTGATAAGTGACCTCTCGAATATTTTTGGACTTTCTGGTGTTTGCTCAACAACTAAACTACTAAAGCTGCCAAGCACCACAAACGAAGCGCCTTAAGATTCCTTAATGGTCGAATTTATGAAATCGTCTTAGGCTCTGGTGACCTAGTTCAAATCGGTGCCCTGGTCAGAGTGAGATTTCTTTTCTACAAATGTCCATATAACCACGGTTTCTGGCGTTTCTGTGTCGATCTCTGGGTAGAGATTGCTGCTACAGCTGGTCTGTGCATTACTGTTGCTACAGCTGGTCTGTGCATTACTGCTGCTACAGCTAGTCTGTGCATTACTGCTGCTGTAGCACCAACAACTAGTCTGTGCATTACTGCTGCTGTAGCACCAACAACTAGTCTGTGCATTACTGCTGCTGTAGCACCAACAACTAGTCTGTGCATTACTGCTGCTGTAGCACCAACAACTGGTCTGTGCATTACTGCTGCTGTAGCACCAACAACTGGTCTGTGCATTACTGCTGCTGTAGCACCAACAACTGGTCTGTGCATTACTGCTGCT
>RQTK01001096.1:41232-80022 GCA_003991915.1 Elysia chlorotica
AAATTCCTGTTTGAACTTCATGAGACAAAATTTGAACAAATAAGAATCATAAATTCCTGTTTGAACTTCATGAGACAAAATTTGAACAAAAAAGAATCATAAATTCATGTTTGACCGTCATGAGACAAAATTTGAACAAATAAGAATCATAAATTCCTGTTTGAACTTCATGAGGCAAAATTTGAACAAATAAGAATCATAAATTCCTGTTTGAACTTCATGAGATAAAATTTGAACAAATAAGAATCATAAATTCCTGTTTGACCTTCATGAGACAAATATCGAACAAATAAGAATCATAAATTCCTGTTTGAACTTCATGAGACAAAATTCGAACAAATAAGAATCATAAATCCTGTTTGACTTTCATGAGACAAAATTTGAACAAATAAGAATCATAAATTCATGTTTGACTTTCATGAGACGCAGGGAAAAAAATATTATAACACCGTGACTCTCAATGTGACTGGATCAAATAATGTGCCAGATTTCTCCAGTTTCAGTTCTCATCTTCCATTTGACTTTAAAAAAAAAACCTAGCTAATATTATACATTCGTATTCGATAATGGATCTGTTATTCTTTTCCGCCGAATTGATTATCCGAAAGACACTATTTGCTTTTGCCATAAAGATACTTCTTTAATAGATTTTGTCTTGGGATCCCAGCCCATGTTCAACTCAGAAAAAAACTACTCTAAATCAGGGGTATTGACCACTTCTAAGATTTTGCAACGCCGCCAATAAACTAGTTTTAATAATGGCAAAAATAAATGGCGTTTTACAAAATATTCTCCAAGGCTGTGAGGGGGTATAGAAGATCGCGTCTTATGAGCCTCCACCTTTACAAGACTAAGAAAAAAAGATAGAAGGTACAAAGAATGCGTAGCTGGCGTCTCATTGTAACAATAATATAAGAAGACTTGCGACGAGACGTAAGCTTCGTCATGTTTGTGCATTCTAGCCAAAGTGTCTAAGTGGAGCCGGATGCCTTATCGGTATGGCCAGTATACCCCCCCCCCCCACACACACACACCCCAGATAATCTCAGGTGGTTTTTTTTATTGGTTTAGAGTTGGACTCTATATTGAGATAGGTTTTATGTAGATCAGAATGAACTCTATGCGTTATGATCTTTACATTTGCATTAGAAATATTAGGATAGACTTACAAATGGGCCTGGTGTTTATCACTTGCAACAAAGTATTACTGTACTCATAGGGCATTTTTCACACATTATTTAAATTTTAAGGCAATAAATTAGTATGCAATGAATTAAGCGACATCAGAGGAGATACTTTTTTAAATTTTTTTTTTCATAGGGCGAACTGGCGTTGGTCTCCCAATGGGGAATTCCCTGGTTCAAAACGCTCGATCGGTCAAAAGTGAAGTTATCCGATTTCGCGCCTTTCTAGGTGCAATGACATGTGATTGGTTCAGACGTGAGACTCGGTTTTCCCGCACTCTTTCTGTGTGGCAGCACGTAAAATTGTTTTGGTGCCCGTCTACAATATAGCGTCTATATTGTTAACGTCGAATGCTTAGCAGCAGCAAAACTAAACCTCTTAATATACTCACCATCATAGTTTGCTGATCAATAAGTTCTTCTAGTTTTTAAGCAGAAATAGAGGGGAACAGCAAGGATATGATCATGATACACACTAACTGCAAACAATTCCAAAGTTGGTTAAGAGATCGAGGTACGCAAGACTGGTAGTATTTTGGATAAAGTTCCAGAAGAATGAAAAAAAATTGAGAATAAATTGTTTGAGAATGAGACGGAAAGAGGAAACAGGCACCCGATCACAGAGAAGCCTGTACAGCGCTCGCGTCGCACGCCAGGCAGTAACACAGAGTCTGACCAACTAAAGGCATTGTGGGAATGTTCGGGTAATGTATGAGATGCTGCAATCAAATCGATTGGGAGAAAAGAAAAACCATTTATTTTACTGTTCAGTCCATACTTAAGATAGAAGCCCCACTCCCGCTATCTAACAATTCTGACCATTAAGTTTGGCCAAAATATCATCACCCAAACTAAAACAAATTTGGTTATATTTTGCTCTAATAAGATATCCTAACGTTTATTTAGGAAACGAAAATGGGGGAGGAAAGGGCGGGGGGGGGGGGGTAAAACTAAGTCCTAGTTAAGCAATTTACGTTCTTTTATGCAAGTGAGTTTTTCTTATACATTAATAACAACAAGAAAACCAACAACAGCTGCAACAACAAAACAACAACAACAACAACAAGAGTTGACTTTAGTGAGGACATTGATTACTGTATTGTAGTAATCACTTTCTCCGTCTCACAAGTTTGAGTAACTGATTACCCTACTAGAAGATTCTAGCTTTCTACTATCCATCCAGGACATTTGCGAGAAGTTACGTCCCACAAAAATGTTTATGGTGTCCAGTTTGTTTCACCTTCACTAAGTGTCCCTCGGGGGAATCGTTTCCAGGGGCAATTGTTTGCTGTCGCCTCCGTTTCATTGAAAAAGTCCACTGCGGTTGTGTACACTGTCTCTGACCTTGACCTTTGAACGGTCAGCAAACATTCCTCGCGGCCGGGGTGAGAAACCTGTGGAGAGGCCTTAGCAAAACAATCCAATTCTATCAGTGTCATTGTACAGAGAGCGCAGCACGCCATTTGGATTTCCCCGCTACCTCTCTACACACACTTGTCATACCGGGGAGAGTTAAAGCAATAGGAAGAGATTGGGTTTCGTCACCGCCTTCTTTCAATATGGCGGTCTGTTGGTCTGATTAGGAACGACTGCTTCAAAGCTGTTTGGTGGTTACGAGAATTTTCGCTTCAATGGCTTATTCTGTTACGCTTCCAATAAATCATGTTCCAGTTTGATTTTTCGTTTTGTGTTAATTTCAAGGCTCTCTCCACGTCTACTCATTAGGTTTGATTTGGCCTCTTTCTATTGTCATTGTTTAGTTCTGATTTGGCCTCTTTCTATTGTCATTGTTTAGTTCTGATTTGGCCTCTTTCTATTGTCATTGTTTAGTTCTAATTTGGCCTCTTTCTATTGTCATTGTTTAGTTCTGATTTGGCCTCTTTCTATTGTCATTGTTTAGTTCTGATTTGGCCTCTTTCTATTGTCATTGTTTAGTTCTGATTTGGCCTCTTTCTATTGTCATTGTTTAGTTCTGATTTGGCCTCTTTCTATTGTCATTGTTTAGCTCCAATTGTGCCTCTTTCTATTGTCATTGTTTAGTTCTTATTTGGCCTCTTTCTATTGTCATTGTTTAGTTCTGATTTGGCCTCTTTCTATTGTCATTGTTTAGTTCTTATTTGGCCTCTTTCTATTGTCATTGTTTAGTTCTTATTTGGCCTCTTTCTGTTGTCATTGTTTAGTTTGGAACTAAGTGCATTATCACTTATTCAGTTAACCACTTGGCTGAGTTTTGGTTGTTGTGGTAGTGAAAGTATTAGTTACTGAATGAACGAGTTATTTTAGTCTTTCATAAAGGTGTTTAATGCATGTAGAATTTCAATCCTCGCTTTCACCTGTTTGTATACCTGGAAACATAATTTACTTCGTAGTGAATAAAAGGCCAACTAGGTACCTCTGTCTCGTATGTAGCAGCACATAAAATTATCAGACGTCAGTTTTGTGGCCCGTCCTCAATATAGTGCTGACGTTGGACGTAAAACCAACTCAACACCAACATTTTTAGTCATCTATTAGTACTTCCACCGACCCAATCGGCAGCGAGCAGTGGAGCCTGACAGGATTCGATCTCCGGACCTCCCATTAAGAAGCCGTGCACTCTGACGATCGAGTCTCGCCAAAACTAGATAAGGGTACTGTGGTGTACTCTAGTACTGATAAGGATACATGTTTTAGGAACGACATTATGATTCCAGTTCATTGACGGTACGATTCTCGCTGGTCTTCTGTCAAGGTTAAAATTGACATGCGGTTTTTTAGGACTCAGTTATGTAGATAATACAGCAGCTTTGAAAAATGAAATAAAAAAATTAATCGATCGATAAGTGGACATAGAAGTATCGGTTTCCCCAACGTTTATACATTTTTTCTTTAAGAGGTAATCATTTTGTTTTAAAGAGTTGGGCACGCTTTGAAATTAAGTACACATGTCCTTAGCTTCCTTATACAACCAATGCCCTGAAAGTACATAAGGTTACAAGTATTTTAAGTCTGCGTACCCCCCTCTTGTAAATAAAACCCAACACTTGTGCTTCAAGGCAGACAGTGGAGTTCCTTGTCTCCTAAGTCCAAAGAGTGTCGGCCGGACACAGTGCGCCTCGCTGGACACTGACTATGGACTGGCCAGTTCCGCGGATGTATTCACTCTGGCAGAAACCATTATGATTACACCCTGGAGGACAAACACAATATGTTGTACTTGTGTGTGTGTGTGTGGGGGGGGGGGGGGGGCTGACCGCGCGCGCGGTGTGTGTGTGGGGGGGGGGGCTGCTTGACCGCAGCGGTGGCTACAGTGGAGTCAGAGACCTGCTGGTCACGAAGCCCAGAGCGGAAACCAAGTGGCGGCGCCGGCGTCTCACCACTACCTAAGTTACAGTCTCACCAGTACCTCAGTTACAGTCTGACCAGACCAACGGGCGACAACTACAGGCCTGTGGGCGCGATGACGCCCTCTCAAACTGCCGTGTGTCTCGCACAGTGTGGATTGTTGGGTCCGTCAAAGTGTGGGAAAACAAGAATGCGTGTTGGCAAAGCTACCTCAAGTTCAACGGACACACCCATCGCTATGCTTGGTACTATCATGTTTCATTGCAAACAGCTGTGTTCGATTTTGCTCTTTTGAACTCTGAATTTTATAATGTTATAAGGTAAAAGATGATCAGGGGAATCATGATATTTGAGTCATGAAAATACATTCATATTTTTATTTACGGTTCTTAATTCCTTCAGACACGGAAGCCTTCACTTCAGTGTGGTTATTTCCCTCCGAAAACCCAATCTCAATGCATCTGCAAAAAAACAACAACAACACAACAACTTACTGTAGGTTATCTATAGAAGTTAATTTGAAAGTTTTTCTCCATCATATTATGAGATCCTGATATTTCACCTTGTGGTTGTTTATCTTTTTTCTTTTTTTGATGAAATCCCACTCTACTGTATAATATCTTCAACTAAAATGTATAGCTTTGCTTTTCTATACTAAAACAGGAAGGACATCTCATGAAAAGTGTGCACCTCATATGTACCATTTCTTCTCCTAATTGTGCAGACACAAATTAATGAGAATACCAAACTCAAACCTATTGTCAGTAATCAAGAAATGCAATCGTGCAGTTTGTTCCTGTTTTTGTAATTGAAGAGTACAGAGAAAAAACGACGGTAGCCACAAAAAACGATTTTTCAATGTTGCCCCGAATATCCTATTACTCTCTTGCTAAAGATCGTTACTGTGTACAAACAATTAGTTTGGGATAAACGCCTGACGTCCTTTAATATAAAGATCTTTAAAAAACAGCACCCCGTGGCAGGAATAAAGACGTTAAAACTTTAAACTTACATTTCCTCAAAACCTAGAAACTGTGACTACCGGCGTTTTTTACCTGGGCTCTTTTTTGCTCTCTATCATTTGAACAAAAGACATTGCTTTCTCAAAAACTCGATGTAAGGTATAACTGGAAATCTTGGGTTTCTTCCGTTTACAAAACCTGTTCATAGTTGCTTCAACAGTAGCATTGTGGGTAAGCCTATCGTATTGTTCCTTCAATGGTGAGCCTATCGTATTGTTCCTTCAATGATGAGCCTATCGTATTGCTCCTTCAATGATGAGCCTATCATATTGTTCCTTCAATGATGAGCCTATCGTGTTGTTCCTTCAATGATGAGCCTATCGTATTGTTCCTTCATGGAGAATGATGAGCCTATCGTATTGCTCCTTCAATGATGAGCCTATCGTATTGTTCCTTCATGGAGAATGATGAGCCTATCGTATTGTTCCTTCACAAAGAATGACGAAACTATCGTGTTGTTCCTTCATGGAAAATGGGGAATCTCAGTCTAAGGTTTTCTCCCCTTCCTTGCCTGCGATGAGGTCCTAAACTCCACATGTGGTCACGATATGTGTCCTTAGTCGGATCAAAACTGGGGTCATTAGAATAAATTATGCAAATCTCCTGCGGCGAATTCTCTGTTTTGAGAGGTTGTAACTATGGCTAGCTAAGTCGCCCCTACTGCTCTTTCAACAATCATGATTTCCACTAGTCGATTTCACCCCGTCTAGACAAAGGTTCACCCCCCCCCAGGTCACACACACATTTTAGACTCTGTGTCCAAGTGAGAATATCAGTTCAGCGAGTAGTCGGAATTTTTGTTTTGTGTTATCAAAATGTGAACCTTTATTAAATAGAAGTCTCCCATTTACAAAATGTAATACTGTTTACGGGTGATAAGACTTGTTGAAAGTTAAAAAAAAAAAAAAATTATCTGGAACATTCTCAGAATCTGTTAGAAAATTAGGCCGGGAGAGGGGGTGTCCAAGTTCACGAAATGTTTTCCTTTTCTAGTGATCTTGAAATTTATAATGAACTTTATTGTCTACCAAACTGCCAGTGTGTTGATTATTGCTCATGTGAAACGTTTGATGATGATATAATGCAACGACACCTAACCTGGTTTACCACGATTATGTAATGTTTAGAGAGGGGACGCGAGTGGTGAACGAGGAAGAGAAAGAAGACGGTAAAATGATCTCAAGTGCTTAGAAATACGACGATTACATTTCTGACATGAAAGAAAGTCGTGAAACCGCCATATTTCGACTTATCTTTATATCCGCAATTTTCCTTTGTACCGAAAGTGTGAATTGATCAAAACTACTCTCACTTTTAGCTATCGGGACATGAAAAGGTTTCTGAAATCTTGGACTGAATCCAGACCTGTATTGCGAAAATCCCCTCAAAGGCGATATCAGATATTCACCCCAGTCCCAAAGCTTGCATAGTTGTGTCCGGGCAAATAGCTCGGGGGTAAATCTTGGCGTGGTAGCAATATCGTTGTCGCTGTCAATGGCCTTATCTACGGGAGACGAGGATCCACACATGGGGGGGGGGGGTGCTCCTGTCTCGTCCAATATCAGGAACCTTTCATAATCAAGAGGAGAACAATAGGATTAAGGTGACCATCTAGATACAAAGGCCGATCATTCCCTAAACATTTCATTGTACATCTGAAATAATTTCTCCGTTTAAGACGACCACATTTCTCATATAAGGAATCCAAAATTCGCTTTTTACTCTGTAATTTTTACTTGCTGAAAACGCGCTTTTCCTCTATCTGAATTATACTCTATCTGAATTATACTCTATCTGAATTATACTCTATCTGAACTATACTCTATCTGAACTATACTCTATCTGAATTATACTCTATCTGAACTATACTCTATCTGAACTATACTCTATCTGAACTATACTCTATCTGAACTATACTCTATCTGAATTATCCTCTATCTGAATTATACTCTATCTGAATTATACTCTATCTGAACTATACTCTATCTGAATTATCCTTTATCTGAAATATACTCTATCTGAATTATACTCTATCTGAATTATACTCTATCTGAACTATACTCTATCTGAACTATACTCTATCTGAACTATACTCTATCTGAACTATACTCTATCTGAACTATACTCTATCTGAACTATACTCTATCTGAACTATACTCTATCTGAACTATACTCTATCTGAACTATACTCTATCTGAACTATACTCTATCTGAATTATACTCTATCTGAACTATACTCTATCTGAACTATACTCTATCTGAACTATACTCTATCTGAATTATACTCTAAACACACTCGAAAAAATTGGCAATAACTTTTTGGTTGTTAAATGTATCATGTTTGATTTCGGAGCAAGTTCAGCAAACACGAACATTAGATTTTCTTTGCTGCAGTCCCAACTAGAAAGCAATATTTAACAAGGCAGATCGCTCAGGGTACAATATTGTAATGATGGCTGTTTGCTGTCTCTCAAAATAGGAGGGCCGTTCATGCAGCGTGATTAGCTTTGTGCCGCGCGAACTGGAAACTTAAAACTCACAAGAGTATTAGGTACACTAAAGAAATCCGCATCACTTTCTACGGAGACTGCGTTTTCACTGGAATCGAGGCGGCTCTCACTCTGAAACAGATATCATTATATGAAAAGCTTGGCTTTGTCCTTATCTGAGAATCGGTGGAACAAAACATGAGTTATTCTCTATAGAGGGAGGGAGAGAATTCTCTCCCTCTCTCCAGGTTTAACGTCTCCTAGGTTCCCCTGGGGGATCCTATACGGCGACTGGCGGCGTTGACAGAAGACAAAAAGATCAGGATGAAGGCGAGACATGATAGATCCTATGCTTGCTCATTCTATTACTACGAGTTGGATCCACACTCAGGCCGCCTCAGTCCTACTGGTTTCGCCTGTGGCAGTAAAGTTTGATTAACCAGTTTATGGGTATCATATACACGTAATATAACGTCATATAGACGTCATATACACGTGATGTACACGTCTTCATACTTACCCTTTCTACGACCAGCCGGCGGCATTCTTTATTATCAATTGGTCTTCGCACCGTGAAGCCCAGTTCGCATTTCTCTGGGCGGGAAAGTCTATAGAGCTGACACACACACCTCAGATCTTTGTTCAAGCCTGGTGAACACAAGTATCAATAAACTGTTCCTAGGAAAAAGCAAACTCCACACTTGGCCTCCACATGAATGCCATGGATGTTTCCAGCCTGAAACGTTTGATTATTGTTGTTATTATTATTATTATTATTATTATTATTATTATTATTATTATTATTATTATTATTATTATTATTATTATTATTATTATTATTATTAGTAATGTTTTGTGGGCAGGCAGTCGCTTTATGGTCTTTTTTCTTTTGTGTTTTCTTCTTCAGCTGTTGTTGTATTTGTTGTTAACATTCTTGTATTTGTCGCCGCCGCTACAACCGTCGTCTTCCAACCTAGTTTTTGTTTGTTGTCGCTGCTGCTGCTCTTGTTTTTTGCTGTTGTTTACGTGTTAACGGACTTTGAAGTTTGTCACAAGTGAGCGAGTGAGTGAGTGAGAGAATGAGTGAGTGAGTGAGTGAGTGAGTTAGTGAGAGAGTTTGTTTTACGGCACGTCAGCACGGTAACGGCTATGTTGACACATGATGTTCTAAGACAGTTAATGCATTATACTAGTAGCAACGGTGACTCCTTTATCTCTCAGAGTAGTAAAAGCATAAAAATTTGTGCGTAAAAGGTTTGGTTAAAAGTGAAGGGTATGTACAAACCTGTTACACTGAAGCAAATGGGACTTTAAGCATCTTGGACAATAGAACCATTAACTGTCGCTACAGATTACTTTGCTATTTATAGGTATACGCACCTTTGAACTTTGTAAGAATGTTAGTATTGACAAAATAGCAGAAATGATTCGAGATAAAGAGAGATAGAGAGACTGAGCGACAGAGAGACAAAGAGACAGAGGTAGAGACAAAGAAAGAGACAGATAGAGACATAGAGAGACAGAGATAGAGAAAAAGTGACAGAGAAAGAGACAAAGAAAGAGAGAGAGAGAGAGAGAGAGAGAGAGATTAATAAAGATTAAAAGCTGGTATAGCTTAATCGATAATTTTTATTGTTTTTTTATATTATTCTCAGGCATAGTTTAAAAAAAGAAAGTCCAAGTATTTTGTCATTATTCATAATTTTTCCTTCCTTACATTTTGAGATGTACATGTTTTCAGTAGTAAATTCAACTAGGCTTTTAATTTTGAGTTGTAAAGAGCGTTGTCCAGTTTTCACTGCGGCTTTGTTTTTACACGTTTGTAAGTTACGGATTTCGAAAGTGAATCACTATTGTCGAGAGAAAGAGAGAGAGGGGAAAGAGAGAGAGAAAGAGAGAGAGAGAGAGAGAGAGAGAGAGAGAGAGAGAGAGAGAGAGAGAGAGAAAGTACGAGCAAGAGAGATAGAGAGAGATAATATCTCTCTGCTTGACAGCTGAAGCTCGTGGTTTTAACCATACTTGAACCGGTTTTAGACCGCTGTGTCCTTAGTGCTTAATCGGTTCTGCATTATTTGAGGGTTTTTTTTATAAGTATGATGATATTAATTAAGGCAGAAATCGATTAAATGATGAAGGATAGTCTCGCGAGACAGCCCCTTGTAATATTGGAACTTGAGACGGTTATGGTCATATTGAAAAGCTTAATTCCTGACTGCTTTTATTGCCTAAGTTATTTCTCTCTCCCACTCTCTCTCCCACTCTCTCCCCCCTATCTCTCTGTCTCTCTCTCTGTCTCTGTCTCTCTCTCTCTCTCTCTCTCTCTCTCTCTCTCTCTTTCTCTTTTTATCTCTCTCTCTCTCTGTTTCATTTTGTATTACCCTTTTCTTCATCTCTATTTATCCACCGCGTTCTCTCTGCCAATGTCCATTTCTCGCTTTCTTTTTTCTTCCGTTTTCTCTGTCTCTCTCTGCCTCTCTCCCTCTCTCTCTCTTACTCTCTTTCTCTGTTATCTCCCCTTCTCTCGCTCACCAACACACACACACATGCACATCTGCACGTCTTCCCCCGACTAGGTCGAGATTTACACCCGACGTCCACCGCTAATAATTATATTGTTCAGCGAAAAAGCTCAATGAATTTCCAGTTAAACCAACCTCTATTTATGATAATCACAACTTTTTTTTGTACTTTCCCGCACTCGTCCAACAGGAAGCGGAAACACCGGAAGCCGCGTGAACAGCGGAAGTTCCGGCCCTTGTCACCTGGAGTTTCGCCTGCCCACAGCCAACCGTCGACCTTTTCGCCTGCCCACAGCCAACCGTCGACCTTGGGCCACACAGTCCCCGACGGGCGACTACCCAAGGTCAGTCAGAGCGGAGCATTTCAGTTCGTTTTGTTTTGTCAGAGCGGAGCATTTCAGTTCGTTTTGTTTTGTTAGAGCGGAGCATTTCAGTTCGTTTTGTTTTGTTAGAGCGGAGCATTTCAGTTCGTTTTGTTTTGGTATTTCTAGTTAGAGTGGAGCATTTCAGTTAGTTTTGTTTTGGTATTTCTTGTCAGAGCGGAGCATTTCAGTTCGTTTTGTTTTGGTATTTCAGTTCGTTTTGTTTTGTTAGAGCGGAGCATTTCAGTTCGTTTTGTTTTGTTAGAGCGGAGCATTTCAGTTCGTTTTGTTTTGTTAGAGTGGAGCATTTCAGTTCGTTTTGTTTTGGTATTTCTTGTTAGAGCGGAGCATTTCAGTTCGTTTTGTTTTGGTATTTCTTGTTAGAGTGGAGCATTTCAGTTCGTTTTGTTTTGTTAGAGCGGAGCATTTCAGTTCGTTTTGTTTTGGTATTTCTTGTTAGAGTGGAGCATTTCAGTTCGTTTTGTTTTGGTATTTCTTGTCAGAGCGGAGCATTTCAGTTCGTTTTGTTTTGGTATTTCTTGTCAGAGCGGAGCATTTCAGTTCGTTTTGTTTTGGTATTTCTTGTTAGAGTGGAGCATTTCAGTTCGTTTTGTTTTGGTATTTCTTGTCAGAGCGGAGCATTTCAGTTCGTTTTGTTTTGGTATTTCTTGTCAGAGCGGAGCATTTCAGTTCGTTTTGTTTTGTTAGAGCGGAGCATTTCAGTTCGTTTTGTTTTGTTAGAGCGGAGCATTTCAGTTCGTTTTGTTTTGTTAGAGCGGAGCATTTCAGTTCGTTTTGTTTTGTTAGAGCGGAGCATTTCAGTTCGTTTTGTTTTGTTAGAGCGGAGCATTTCAGTTCGTTTTGTTTTGTTAGAGCGGAGCATTTCAGTTCGTTTTGTTTTGGTATTTCTTGTTAGAGTGGAGCATTTCAGTTCGTTTTGTTTTGTTAGAGTGGAGCATTTCAGTTCGTTTTGTTTTGTTAGAGCGGAGCATTTCAGTTCGTTTTGTTTTGTTAGAGCGGAGCATTTCAGTTCGTTTTGTTTTGGTATTTCTTGTTAGAGTGGAGCATTTCAGTTCGTTTTGTTTTGGTATTTCTTGTTAGAGCGGAGCATTTCAGTTCGTTTTGTTTTGGTATTTCTTGTTAGAGCGGAGCATTTCAGTTCGTTTTGTTTTGGTATTTCTTGTTAGAGTGGAGCATTTCAGTTCGTTTTGTTTTGGTATTTCTTGTCAGAGCGGAGCATTTCAGTTCGTTTTGTTTTGGTATTTCTTGTCAGAGCGGAGCATTTCAGTTAAGTTCGTTTTGTTTTGTTAGAGTGGAGCATTTCAGTTAGTTTTGTTTTGGTATTTCTTGTCAGAGCGGAGCATTTCAGTTAGTTTTGTTTTGGTATTTCTTGTTAGAGCGGAGCATTTCAGTTCGTTTTGTTTTGGTATTTCTTGTCAGATCGGAGCATTTCTGAAATGTACTTGTATAATAAATTTTTGTGTGTGAGTGTGAATGTGTGTGTGTGTGTGTGGGGGGGGGGGTTAAGGTGTTTTGCCCATATTGTTACTGATTGTTTTAAGAAGAAAAGAACCCACTATTTTTATCATTTTTTCTTTACTTCGGTTGATTATGAACTCTATCTCTTTTTTTTGAAACGGAGTTGTCTTTTCTTTGAAAAAAAAATGAGCACCTAAAACACGATTGATCAACTCGATTTGGATGTCGGGCCGGCATTTGTTTCTTTTATGGACGTCTTCCAATGAATATAATAACTTAAAGCTGGTTAGTGCGTCTAGAGGCAAACTATTGTATCTGCTCTCTTTAACCATTAGCAGTTAGACTAATTTGCCTCTATAAGCCACATGAAGCGTCCATCTTTAGTCTCCTACTTTGGTCATATCCAGGTGAACAGTACCGGTCTGTGGATGGGTGCGCCGAGCCTGTATTCGGGCTCGCCCTCCCAGGCTTACTACTACGGGCGTCCCTCCAGTCAAGTCCTCAGGGATGAGCGGCCCGTCCACATCCCGCGGGCGGCGTCCGAGACACGGATCTCTCAGCCCGGATCTGCGTCCGAAACTCGGATCTCTCAGCCAAGTAAGTACATCAATGTGTGCGTCCGAAACTCGGATCTCTCAGCCAAGTAAGTACATCAATGTGTGCGTCCGACACACGTATCTCTCAGCCCAGTAAGTACATCAATGTGTGCGTCCGAAACTCGGATCTCTCAGCCCAGTAAGTACATCAATGTGTGCGTCCGAGACTCGGATCTCTCAGCCCAGTAAGTACATGATTGTGTGCGTCCGAAACACGGATCTCTCAGCCCAGTAAGTACATGATTGTGTGCGTCCGAGACACGGATCTCTCAGCCCAGTAAGTACATGATT
Organism: Elysia chlorotica; assembly: GCA_003991915.1. Lineage (NCBI taxonomy): Eukaryota > Metazoa > Mollusca > Gastropoda > Plakobranchidae > Elysia > Elysia chlorotica. The sequence continues at coordinate 54,499 of RQTK01001096.1, forward strand.
GTGTGCGTCCGAGACTCGGATCTCTCAGCCCAGTAAGTACATGATTGTGTGCGTCCGAAACACGGATCTCTCAGCCCAGTAAGTACATGATTGTGTGCGTCCGAAACACGGATCTCTCAGCCCAGTAAGTACATGATTGTGTGCGTCCGAAACACGGATCTCTCAGCCCAGTAAGTACATGATTGTGTGCGTCCGAAACACGGATCTCTCAGCCCAGTAAGTACATGATTGTGTGCGTCCGAAACACGGATCTCTCAGCCCAGTAAGTACATGATTGTGTGCGTCCGAAACAAGAATCTCTCAGCCCAGTAAGTACATCAATGTGTGCGTCCGAGACACGGATCTCTCAGCCCAGTAAGTACATCAATGTGTATTCGGTTCATGACCTGAGCATAGAAGGATGCGCTGGTTCTGTGACTACAGAAGATGGACTCACTTTTAAGTTAAGTCATCATTTTTTTTGTTTAGTGATGTTAACAATATATTTTATTATTTTGTTAGTCATCATTTTTTGTTGTTTAGTGATGTTAACAATAGCCGTTATCATTATTTTGTTTAGTGATCATTTTTTGTTTAGTGATGTGAAGAATAGTTGTTATCATTATTTTGTTTAGTGATCATTTTTCTTTAGTGATGTTAAGAATAGTTGTTATCATTTTTTGTTTATTGATTATAATAGTAGAAATCATTATTTGATTAGTAACGTTTAGAGTAGAAAAAATAGTTTTTTTCCTATATTATAGCTGTTAACATGCTGTAGAGATAATTGAGCTTTACAATTTTCAGAGCACCCGTATGGATCGGGGAGACCCGTGTTTAGCAGCCATAACAATGTCTATATCTGTAAGACAGTCATCATTGGAATGCTAGCTAGCTATCCCTGGTGTTTCGGTGCATGCGTTTAAGAGATTAATGACTGTATCAGCTTACCTGTGTCGTGTTTTAAACATCCTATCTTTCTCGTCTATATAGTGTCTTATGGTTGCCATGTACATCCTTCACTTAGAAGAATATTCCTGCCTTTAGTTTTTCTAGTTTGCACGTTTGGTTGGGCGAGGGGTTTAAAGGCATGCACTATAACCTCAGTTTTGACTTTCTTCTGCTGTTGTGTTTCTATTCATTGGTTTATTTCATAACATCCCACGTATATTTTACATCGTTGCTTTTTTCTCATTAAATCCAAGTGATAAATGTGAACAAATGGTTGTGTCAAAGCCAATAAAAGTCTGCTTCTCACAAAGTGTGTAAAAGTACTTCACTTCTCACACAGTGTGTAAAAGTACTTCACTTCTCACATAGTGTGTAAAAGTACTTCACTTCTCACACAGTGTGTAAAAGTACTTCACTTCTCACACAGTGTGTAAAAGTACTTCACTTCTCACACAGTGTGTAAAAGTACTTCACTTCTCACACAGTGTGTAAAAGTACTTCACTTCTCACACAGTGTGTAAAAGTACTTCACTTCTCACACAGTGTGTAAAAGTACTTCACTTCTCACACAGTGTGTAAAAGTACTTCACTTCTCACACAGTGTGTAAAAGTACTAAAAACGTGCAGCTTGACTTCTCATGTACTCTAGAACAGCCGTTAATCTTTCAGAAGAGTTGCAAGGGCCGTGGTCAGGGAGTCAACGGCCACCTCCCCCCAGACGGACCCAGTCCTTGACCAAAGGTAGCCCTGGCTTCAGCCACTTTCTCACTGTCTGGCAGAAATTAAAGACACCCATCACCAAATCACCCAAAATAATTGACCTATTTGATGTTATTGTGTGCTTATAACAAGTCAGCTGTTTACAACAACCTTGGCCAAAGGTAGTTTTTACCCTGAGCGATCTGTAATAGTGGTGTAGATGTAAAGACACCCATCACCAAATCACCCAAAATAATTGACCTATTTGATGTTATTGTGTGCTTTTAACAAGTCAGCTGTTTACAACAACCTTGGCCAAAGGTAGTTCTTACTCTAACTAATCTATAACCTTGTTGTAGAATTTAAAGACACCCATTTTCAAATGACCTGAAAAATGAACAAATCCACGTTGCTGTGTGTTTAAACAGCAACAGAGACATATTCGATAGGGTTTGATTTATTATAAGTTTTAACTTGACACGCCTGTTCCAGTTTAACACCACAATAGTTAGGAGCCGTGATCTTAGAATGAAAAAGGTCTATCAAAAAATAGATAGAAAAAAAAACTCGCAGATAGAAGCTTGTCCCTCTGGGGTCACGTGACGCCTACAGTTATGCTTTCGGTCCGATTACCGTCTTTCAGCTGTTGGAAACATTTTATCAAACTGTGGTTCTCTCTCATTAATTCCCCTTAACGCCTTTATTGATCATTGATGCATTCTGTTTATTTTAATATTTTAAAAACATATTATTCTAGAGAAATAAATTAACGCTGAGTTACGCTTGAGGAGCTGAAAATGTCATTTTTACACTCACACAAAAGCAGAACCTGATTTACATTTTGAGATCAAACGCTTTACACAAAGTCGATTATAGCTGACGTCGATTATTATTCCGTGTTTTACTCTGTTTTTTAATGAGTAAAGACAAAGAAAAAGTCTAAAATGGATTTGTCATGAAACGTCGTTTAAAAAAATTAAAGTATCGATTCTTATCCATGTTACTTTTCTACAGCAGTTTTACTATCACGAGATATTTATCTGCATGCTCCAGTAAATAAGTTGTCTCTAACAGCATGTTTCCACACAATAATATTAAGTGTGTGAGATCCAATACAATTTTAACCAACAATTTTGAAGAAGGTAACATCAACAGTATCTTGTCGGAACATCAGATTTGGTGGATAGAATCCTATACTATTTAACCAACCAGTTTGAAGAAGGTAACATTAACAGTATCTTGTCGGAACATCAGATTTGGTGGATATAATCCTATACTATTTAACCATTTACTTTGAAGAAGGTAACACAAACAGTATCTTGTCGGAACATCAGATTTGGTGGATAGAATCCTATACTATTTAACCATTTACTTTGAAGAAGGTAACATTAACAGCATCTTGTCAGAGCGCCAATATTTTTTTAATGGACCATGTCCCTCAGTTTTTTAAACCGACAATAGAAACATAGAAGATGTACGTTCTCAAACGATGCTGCCACTGGGCGAATCTTGAGATCGGATTACATATATGGACCACACACTGAGCTTTTCACTTTCAAAGTGTGTCACTCGTTTCAAAGTCTGTTGCTATGGCTACTATGTCATGGACAAACCTTCCGATGATGATATGATGTCATTGACTGGTGTTTGATGGTTGGTTTTAAACTCGTAACCTTTGACCTAATTCACCTACATACTATGAGTTCTAAATTTTGTAAAGCTGGTTTTCTTTTTTTCACTTTTTTCGTTGTAGCGCATTTCCTATTGTCTTAATGCGTTCGTGAGTTTGCATTTTGTATTTTAGCACGTTAGTGATGGGCTTTTTTCATTTCACTGCGTGTATTATGTATTGTTCTGTATCTTCCATGGGAAGCTGAATTTGTGTCTACGTGGATTCTAGTCTTGACGTTGTCTTAATGCGTTTGTAAAATAACTTTATGTGTAATGTTAATGAGTACTCATGATAATTCTGGTTAAAACCAATACTTCACACCCTCCTCGCCACCGCTCCACCTCCACCTTCTGCTCTTTTGGCTTCCTCCTTCTCTTTTTTCTTTCATTCTCCTCCCCCTCCACATCCTCTTCGCCTTCCCCAATTTCCAGCCCTTAATCCTCCACGTCCAGGTGTCTCCCTCTCCCTCCCGTGTATCTGAGCTGACCACTGGTTGTTCTCCACCTCCAGGTGTCTCCCTCTCCCTCCCGTGTATCTGAGCTGACCACTGGTTGTTCTCCACCTCCAGGTGTCTCCCTCCCGTGTATCTGAGCTGACCACTGGTTGTTCTCCACCTCCAGGTGTCTCCCTCTCCCTCCCGTGTATCTGAGCTGACCACTGGTTGTTCTCCACCTCCAGGTGTCTCCCTCTCCCTCCCGTGTATCTGAGCTGACCACTGGTTGTTCTCCACCTCCAGGTGTCTCCCTCTCCCTCCCGTGTATCTGAGCTGACCACTGGTTGTTCTCCACCTCCAGGTGTCTCCCTCTCCCTCCCGTGTATCTGAGCTGACCACTGGTTGTTCTCCACCTCCAGGTGTCTCCCTCTCCCTCCCGTGTATCTGAGCTGACCACTGGTTGTTCTCCACCTCCAGGTGTCTCCCTCCCGTGTATCTGAGCTGACCACTGGTTGTTCTCCACCTCCAGGTGTCTTCCTCTTTTTTCCGTGTATCTGAGCTGACCACTGGTTGTTCTCCACCTCCAGGTGTCTCCTCTCCCTCCCGTGTATCTGAGCTGACCACTGGTTGTTCTCCACCTCCAGGTGTTTTTTTCTCCCTCCCGTGTATCTGAGCTGACCACTGGTTGTTCTCCACCTCCAGGTGTCTCCCTCCCGTGTATCTGAGCTGACCACTGGTTGTTCTCCACCTCCAGGTGTCTCCCTCTCCCTCCCGTGTATCTGAGCTGACCACTGGTTGTTCTCCACCTCCAGTTGTCACCAAGTCCGTTCTACCCACAGATTTGTAAAGCTATGGTTCTACCCTTTCAGCCCCTAACTTGCCTGCTTAGAGGACCTACTTCCCTAGCCTAGAGTACATATCCCCCTCCTCCTTCTCCACCTCCTTCTTCTCCTTCCCTCCGCCTCCTCCCCCTCCTCTCCCTCCCGTGTATCTGAGCTGACCACTGGTTGTTCTCCACCTCCAGGTGTCTCCCTCTCCCTCCCGTGTATCTGAGCTGACCACTGGTTGTTCTCCACCTCCAGGTGTCTCCCTCTCCCTCCCGTGTATCTGAGCTGACCACTGGTTGTTCTCCACCTCCAGGTGTCTCCCTCCCGTGTATCTGAGCTGACCACTGGTTGTTCTCCACCTCCAGGTGTCTCCCTCCCGTGTATCTGAGCTGACCACTGGTTGTTCTCCACCTCCAGGTGTCTCCCTCTCCCTCCCGTGTATCTGAGCTGACCACTGGTTGTTCTCCACCTCCAGGTGTCTCCCTCCCGTGTATCTGAGCTGACCACTGGTTGTTCTCCACCTCCAGGTGTCTCTCTCCCTCCCGTGTATCTGAGCTGACCACTGGTTGTTCTCCACCTCCAGGTCCTCTCCCTCCCGTGTATCTGAGCTGACCACTGGTTGTTCTCCACCTCCAGGTGTCTCCTCTCCCTCCCGTGTATCTGAGCTGACCACTGGTTGTTCTCCACCTCCAGGTGTCTCCCTCCCGTGTATCTGAGCTGACCACTGGTTGTTCTCCACGTCCAGGTGTCTCCCTCCCGTGTATCTGAGCTGACCACTGGTTGTTCTCCACGTCCAGGTGTCTCCCTCTCCCTCCCGTGTATCTGAGCTGACCACTGGTTGTTCTCCACCTCCAGGTGTCTCCCTCCCGTGTATCTGAGCTGACCACTGGTTGTTCTCCACCTCCAGGTGTCTCCCTCCCGTGTATCTGAGCTGACCACTGGTTGTTCTCCACCTCCAGGTGTCTCCCTCCCGTGTATCTGAGCTGACCACTGGTTGTTCTCCACCTCCAGGTGTCTCCCTCCCGTGTATCTGAGCTGACCACTGGTTGTTCTCCACCTCCAGGTGTCTCCCTCCCGTGTATCTGAGCTGACCACTGGTTGTTCTCCACCTCCAGGTGTCTCCCTCTCCCTCCCGTGTATCTGAGCTGACCACTGGTTGTTCTCCACCTCCAGGTGTCTCCCTCTCCCTCCCGTGTATCTGAGCTGACCACTGGTTGTTCTCCACCTCCAGGTGTCTCCCTCTCCCTCCCGTGTATCTGAGCTGACCACTGGTTGTTCTCCACCTCCAGGTGTCTCCCTCTCCCTCCCGTGTATCTGAGCTGACCACTGGTTGTTCTCCACCTCCAGGTGTCTCCCTCCCGTGTATCTGAGCTGACCACTGGTTGTTCTCCACCTCCAGCTGTCTCCCTCCCGTGTATCTGAGCTGACCACTGGTTGTTCTCCACCTCCAGCTGTCTCCCTCCCGTGTATCTGAGCTGACCACTGGTTGTTCTCCACCTCCAGCTGTCTCCCTCCCGTGTATCTGAGCTGACCACTGGTTGTTCTCCACCTCCAGCTGTCTCCCTCCCGTGTATCTGAGCTGACCACTGGTTGTTCTCCACCTCCAGCTGTCTCCCTCCCGTGTATCTGAGCTGACCACTGGTTGTTCTCCACGTCCAGGTGTCTCCCTCCCGTGTATCTGAGCTGACCACTGGTTGTTCTCCACCTCCAGCTGTCTCCCTCCCGTGTATCTGAGCTGACCACTGGTTGTTCTCCACCTCCAGCTGTCTCCCTCCCGTGTATCTGAGCTGACCACTGGTTGTTCTCCACCTCCAGCTGTCTCCCTCCCGTGTATCTGAGCTGACCACTGGTTGTTCTCCACCTCCAGCTGTCTCCCTCCCGTGTATCTGAGCTGACCACTGGTTGTTCTCCACCTCCAGCTGTCTCCCTCCCGTGTATCTGAGCTGACCACTGGTTGTTCTCCACGTCCAGGTGTCTCCCTCCCGTGTATCTGAGCTGACCACTGGTTGTTCTCCACCTCCAGCTGTCTCCCTCCCGTGTATCTGAGCTGACCACTGGTTGTTCTCCACCTCCAGCTGTCTCCCTCCCGTGTATCTGAGCTGACCACTGGTTGTTCTCCACCTCCAGCTGTCTCCCTCCCGTGTATCTGAGCTGACCACTGGTTGTTCTCCACCTCCAGCTGTCTCCCTCCCGTCCATCTTTGGCTCTCACCATCCCGCCCGCATCAAGCTTTAATACCATCTTTGGCTCTCACCATCCCGCCCGCATCAAGCTTTAATACCATCTTTGGCTCTCACCATCCCGCCCGCATCAAGCTTTAATACCATCTTTGGCTCTCACCATCCCGCCCGCATCAAGCTTTAATACCATCTTTGGCTCTTACCATCCCGCCCGCATCAAGCTTTAATACCATCTTTGGCTCTCACCATCCCGCCCGCATCAAGCTTTAATACCATCTTTGGCTCTTACCACCCCGCCCGCATCAAGCTTTAATACCATCTTTGGCTCTTACCATCCCGCCCGCATCAAGCTTTAATACCATCTTTGCCTCTTACCATCCCGCCCGCATCAAGCTTTAATACAAGAGTTTTGCTTTTGTCCTTTCATTGCATTAAGATTTTACTAAACTGCAGTCACATACAATTTATCTCGGGGATTAAAATGCTTTGTTTATTAAAATTTTACCGTCGCACTTGGAACAACAAAACTTAGAACATGTGCATATTGCTATAACAGGAGGCTTGTTGCCTTTTTTATGCATAAAGCTTTTTACAAACAGCAGTAACTTTAATTTTATTCAGCGGATTACAGAGCTTTGTTGCTAACACCTTTACCGCCGCAGTTAACAATCTTGGAACAAAGAAAGATTAGAACATTACCTTGCAAAATGATTTTACAAAACATTTGTAACACGGTCTATATCTCGGAGCTTGAAAACCTTTATGTATGAAAGTTTATTCTATGACAGCTTTATTTAACATTCCTTAAACAACAACAAACAAATTGGAACATGAAGATGAAGCCCTAACAGCAGATGTTTACATTCATCTCGGGGATCAAATAGCTTTCTTTCTTTTTATTCCGTTTTACAACGGCATTTAGAAATCACCACGACACAAAAACAAGTGGAACAATAAATAATTGGAGCCATGCAGTGGTGGGATAAATTTAGTATGGACATCTAGCAAAATCTTACTAGCTATAAAACTTGTCCAGACTCTGAAATGAACAAGCCAACAAATTTAGTATGGACATCTAGCAAAATCTTACTAGCTATAAAACTTGTCCAGACTCTGAAATGAACAAGCCAACAAATTTAGTATGGACATCTAGCAAAATCTTACTAGCTATAAAACTTGTCCAGACTCTGAAATGAACAAGCCAACAAATTTAGTATGGACATCTAGCAAAATCTTACTAGCTATAAAACTTGTCCAGACTCTGAAATGAACAAGCCAACAAATTTAGTATGGACATCTAGCAAAATCTTACTAGCTATAAAACTTGTCCAGACTCTGAAATGAACAAGCCAACAAATTTAGTATGGACATCTAGCAAAATCTTACTAGCTATAAAACTTGTCCAGACTCTGAAATGAACAAGCCAACAGCTTGCAGTCTAGGAAATGGGGTTCTGGTCTCATGAACAGCGCGGTTTTTAATAGACCAATTTAACTGAAAGCGATTAAACAGAACGTTTTTAGTCCTAATAATTATCGAAGGAAAGATTTAAAGTGCCGTATTCTGGCACTACTTCCTCTCGAGTGAGAAACCTTGGGACCTGACCGAATGATGTCCCTTTTTTTAGTCTTACAACAGGATAAAAACATATAGTGGAGCAGTCCAAGATTTGTGTCTGACTCTTGCACATAGACGGAGACTATATATATCTCTCAAGCATGAAATGTACGGGAAAGTATATGTCACTGAAATAGTACTTTTTGCATACTTCCCTGAAACAAAATAATCATTTTGTTTTATCTATATGCATCCTTTTTCATAGTTTTGCTGAACGAAAAAGTGCAGTTTTTATCAAATAATAGCTTTCGATATTGTTTAACAACATTTTCATCTATTTACTTTTTTCTTTCTTGTTGTTGTTGTTGTTGTTTTTTTTTTAACGTATCTAACCGTATTTAATTTCATTTTGTTTAACTAAGTCTTATCGGGCATCAGAACTATTAAAACAGCAATGATGTGAAATGTTCATAAAAACCCACTGTTGTAATCTTACCAGCAAGACGCCAGCTTAACAATAAGTTGTTTACTTGTTTTCTTTAGGTCTTTTTTTTACGTAATAAGAGGATTAACTGACATTTAAGTAACGGTGGATACAATGTGCTTTCGTATATCAAACATTTTCTAAATGGTTTTTCACAGATTAAACACTCCATTCACTCACGCTTGCCACAATATTCCTTATTCTTCGTGATATTGCTTTTGGTTATGCGTGTGTTTAACAAACGAGGTGTGGTTTAATTTCCTCGAATTTTTTTTGGCCTGAAATTAGAACGTTTTTAGTTATAACCATACATACTTTTTATGAATTAAATAGATATACACTCAGCGTAATCACTATTTTGGTTTACTGTAATATTTTCGAGACCTAAAATCTCTAACTTGTCCGATTTCACAAATTTTTATATTAATTTTAGGCAATTACTTAATGTCATAAACTGTCTTAACTTAAAGCACGGTATTTTTCCTTTGCCATGAACATCTAGAGAATTATCATGTGTCTACTTGCTTTTTCCAACTCAACAATCCATTGCTATACGCTTCAAAAATACAAACTATCGCTAATTTTTCATTGTAAAATATTATGTATTTCAATACTATTCCTAATAACAATTCACCACACTATATATTATAAATATAATCAATGCAGCAAGGCTTGTTGAGTTTCCATAGTAACAGCGTGTGTTTGTGTGACTGTTCGCAGTGCCCATGCACCCTGGCGCACAGAGGTTCTACCACAGCCAACAGCTGGCGCCGGTCTTCGAGCTTCCAGCCACCTCGGGGATGGACATCTACGATGTGTACCAGTTTGGTGGTAGGCAATGTTCAGTTTAGCTCTTTCTACAAATTCTCCTTTTCATTGTCCGTTATTTTTCTAGTTATAATCATCATAACAACCAACACTTTCGTTATCAGGGTCAAATCATCATAACCATTATCACCATCGTCAACATCATCGCCATCATCATCATAATCATCATCATCATCATCATCATCATCATCATCATCATCATCATCATCATCATCATCATCATCATCATCATCATCATCATCATCATCATCATCATCATCATCATCATCATCATCATCAGGGATAAGTGTCCACATGAAAGACCAATGTTGGTCAAACTAAAGATGTGTTTCCACATGAAAGACCAATGTTAGTCAAACTAAAGACAACNTGTCCACATGAAAGACCAATGTTAGTCAAACTAAAGATAGGTGTCCACATGAAAGACCAATGTTAGTATCATCATCATCATCATCATCATCATCATCAACCATATCATCTAGGATAAGTGTCCACATGAAAGACCAATGTTAGTCAAACTAAAGATAAGTGTCCACATGAAAGACCAATGTTAGTCAAACTAAAGATAAGTGTCCACATGAGAGACCAATGTTAGTCAAACTAAAGATAAGTGTCCACATGAAAGACCAATGTTAGTCAAACTAAAGATAAGTGTCCACATGATAGACCATTGTTAGTCAAACTAAAGATAAGTGTCCACATGAAAGACCAATGTTAGTCAAACTAAAGATAAGTGTCCACATGAGAGACCAATGTTAGTCAAACTAAAGATAAGTGTCCACATGAAAGACCAATGTTAGTCAAACTAAAGATAAGTGTCCACATGAAAGACCAATGTTGGTCAAACTAAAGATAAGTGTCCACATGAAAGACCAATGTTAGTCAAACTAAAGATAAGTGTCCACATGAAAGACCAATGTTAGTCAAACTAAAGATAAGTGTCCACATGAAAGACCAATGTTAGTCAAACTAAAGATGTGTTTCCACATGAAAGACCAATGTTAGTCAAACTAAAGATGTGTCCACATGAAAGACCAATGTTAGTCAAACTAAAGATAGGTGTCCACATGAAAGACCAATGTTAGTCAAACTAAAGATAGGTGTTCACATGAAAGACCAATGTTAGTCAAACTAAAGATAAGTGTCCACATGAAAGACCAATGTTAGTCAAACTAAAGATAAGTGTCCACATGAAAGACCAATGTTAGTCAAACTAAAGATAGGTGTCCACATGAAAGACCAATGTTAGTCAAACTAAAGATAAGTGTCCACATGAAAGACCAATGTTAGTCAAACTAAAGATGTGTCCACATGAAAGACCAATGTTAGTCAAACTAAAGATAAGTGTCCACATGAAAGACCAATGTTAGTCAAACTAAAGATAAGTGTCCACATGAGAGACCAATGTTAGTGAAACTAAAGATAGGTGTCTACATGAAAGACCAATGTTAGTCAAACTAAAGATAAGTGTCCACATGAAAGACTAATGTAGTTCAAACATCCTGAAGCCTCCTGTTTTCACGTCTTTTGGAATTTCTTCAAAAATGTTTGGCACAGTTTGTAACCATTATTTGTAAATTACCATCCAGTGAATAAATTGAAGTTCTACATTTTTTATGATTCTGGCGACATGCAATATTACCTTTTCTAACCTGTACTTTAGCTTTGTTATATTTATAACTATTTCCCCAATAAGTATATTTATGGGTGCTCTTCATAATTTAATTAACATTCCTTACTTTTTTGTATCAAGTAATTTTTTGTGCAAAATAAAAAAAAAACAACGAAAAAAAAGCAGCATTATTATGTTCCTGAACTGAGGATGAAAATAAGTCTTGATATCGTAAAATCCCAATCACGTTGTTCAATTGTTCTTATTTTCTATCAGGAGGATTCAGCAACGGCGCTCCTAGATCCAAGCTCTTGGAAACGAAACATACTCCCTACTACTACAACAACAACAACATGAGCAGTCACAACCACAACCTTACGGACCAGTTCCGCTTGGGCAGCAGCTCCAGGATCGAACGCTCCAAGAGCGACGCCCAGGAGAGGTCCAGCCCTAGGAGGGGAGACCACCGAACACAGACGTCCAGACAGACGTCCCGGCAGACGTCCCGGCAGACGTCCCGGCAGAGCCACGCCTCGCCCAGCCAGGCCCGGGGCAGGGCCGGCTCCAGAGACAGCGAGGAGTCCAGGCGGCAGCGCGCGTCCAGGTCGATGGAGTCCCTGCGAGAAAATGGCGCCGCCGTTCCAGTCATCCCCGTACGTTCCGCCGGCTCCAAAACAAGGGGAGAGTATCCAAGATCTCCTTCCACACGCTCGTCAAACGGAGCGCACGTGAGCGCTGGGTACTCGTCTCTGGAAGTTCACAAGAGTTCTCCCAAGCTGACCCCAAGCCCAACTACGTCCCCCACACGGGAGGAGCCTGCAGGAAAGCCTTTAACAAACGGCACTACAAGCATGCTGCCAGCATCTGTCGTGTCGGACAGCGTCCCTAGCAACAGCACCACCGCGCCGTCTCTAACGCCATCCGCTACCGACAGCATGAAGCTCTTGTCCAAAAACAAGACAGACGACCAGAAAAGGACATCGCCCGTGGCCTCAATCATAGTCGGACAGAAAGAGGAGGACCTGGGCCGCCCTCTGAACTACCGCCCCTACGAGTATGGCGGCGGCCTGACCACTTCATCCACTGGCATCATCGTCTCGGAGAAATACGACCAGGACTTTGAAAACCCGATTGTTAGTCGAATGAAACAGATGGTGCTGGACAAAGCGCGCACAAATCCCGCGACTCCCAGGGCTGAGGTTGTCAACACGACCAAGTCCACAACTTTCGACAATGGCGTCTACGAGGAGGTCACCAAAATCACCAAGGTCACGAGGTCAGAGGTCATCGAGTCTGCTGGATCAGACATGGGCCCGGTGTCTAAAGAAACTGGTGATGGTATTGGTAGAGCAGGCAGCGCGGGGGGCCAGGATACCGTAGATTTACTGGACGGTCTAGTGTTGCCTGACATTCTCGAGGCAGACAAGAAAAAGAACAACGACCAGAAAAGCCTAGAATTGCCAAAATCTTCCCCACCAGCCATGCCATCGTCTTCCACGCCCTCTGCAGCATTACCCGCAGGCCTCCCACCCATGGTCAGCGCCACCAAGGTTGAGTCCAGCAAGACTATCGAGTCCGGCGTTTCTAGTCCGACCAGTCCAGTGGCGCACCGGACAAAAGACGCCCTGTCCCCCCGCGTCAGTGAGACGGATGACATCAACAAAGCAGGTGAGACTACAACGTGCAGGAGCTCAATTTTCCACTAGACACCGAGAAAACCAAACAGGCTGATGTACTTTCAGTCTTTCTTAGTCTACACAATATTTAGAACACTGTTGTTGTTGGGCACTTCACTGCCAACACTTAATTCAGGTGTTTGGTGTTCATAGTTCACGTCAGGGGGGGGGGGGGGGTCACACAGTATAAAGACACTAGCGTTAACCAAATGGTGTTTATTACTGTAAATACTGTATATAAGGTGTTTGGTGTTCATAGTTCACGTCAGGGGGGGGGGTCACACAGTAACAAGACACGAGCGTCAACCAAATGGTGTTTATTACTGTAAATACTGTATATAAGGTGTTTGGTGTTCATAGTTCACGGCTGTTTTTACAATACTGGGTTCAGGTTTGTTTGTTGTACAAATTAGTATGTGTTCAGAATTAAGTGTTGGCAGTGAAGTGCCGCTGTGCGCCCCCCCCCCCCCCCCTGACCAGGCAAGCGCATCACAGCGTCAGCCTTCGAGTTCCTGGAACAATATTTGTCAGATGACGAGGGGACAGAGGCGAGTCACGTGGACAGCCCACCTCTCTCACCCACAGGCATACGACGTAAGTGATACCAGTCTTGAGGTAGGAACTTCCAACAGGTCTATGACAAGAATATATATATATATATATAGTCGTTTTAGTAATATTTCAACGTACATTAGTCTTTATAGACATACGACGTAAGTGATACCAGTCTAGGGGTAGGAACTTCCAACAGGTCTATGACAAGAATATATATAGTCGTTTTAGTAATATTTCAACGTAAATTAGTCTTTATAGACATACGACGTAAGTGATACCAGTCTAGGGGTAGGAACTTCCAACAGGTCTATGACAAGAATATTGTAACGCATTGTACTATAAGTTGATCTATTCATTTCCTCACCCTTTTTTGGTGCGTAACTTTTGGGTAGCAGATCGGCTAGATCTATGTACATTATCTTGTTTGGTTGCATAACGTTTGTATTTCAAGCCTAAGAATTTAGTTTTGTTTATTGAACACAGCCCGCACTTGTTTGGTCAGGATTCTTCTCGATTCTCCGACTTAGTTCTAGCATAGTAATGACCTCGTTGCCCCTTGTTTACCTTTGTTTTGATTGGTTGCTAATTGCTAATGACTTGTACCGATAATGTTCTCTTATGATTTATGTAAATCCTTTTCTGGATGATTCGACGAGATTTTGTATAAATAAGAATCTAAATTATATTTAGAAGTCAACATTGTCTCCAGAGTCAACATTGGCTCCAGCAAGCAATATCATTGAGTCTATAGTGAATGATCAATGAGCCAACCTACTGATAGTGTATAGTCTTAGCTCTTATGTTGGATTAAACAGTTTGCAATCGTTACTTGCGGACTTCGGACTTATTTTCTACGGACGAGTCGTGTGATTGGCTGTGTATATTTTTAATACCCCTAGACAAACAGAGCCTAACAGATCACCATCATTATCACCAAATCTGTTACAAATATGTATAGTCGTTTTAGTAATTTTTAAACAGTAGTCTTTATAGATTACGACCTAAGTTACCATTGTCCCTTTAGGAACTCCGACTTTGGTTCTAACAAGCACCTCTATGAAAATATTATTCTCAGTTGCCTTTTGTTGGTTTATTTGTGATTGTTTTTAATAATTTATTTTTGTTTGCATTGGTTTATTTTTCTTTGATTTAATACTTTTTAGCTGTCTCTATTTGTTTTTTTTTAATATAATAATTAACATTAAACTCATTATACATAACTATGTTTATTATGAAATTAGAAAGGCCCTTTAAAACAACTGGTGTCTTAATACCAAGACGAAATTGATAGATGTATATTTTTAAGTAGCTCAACGCCTACCTTGTAGAGTGTATGACTGGTAACTTCGGACGTTTTTCACGGCAAGGAACATTTCGTGTCAGTTTAACGTTGGTGATTCTTGTAATGGCTTGTTTAAAATTTATATAGAATTAATATTAACAAGCTTTTTATTTTATCTCCGCAGCGGTTGGTGACATGGTCTACTGAAGTTTTCGAGGGCCTGCTGAAACACTGGTCCAGTCCAGACTGAGAAATCAAGTTTTGACTGGGGGGCCAAGATGTCATGAACAGGTCCAGTTTTTGTCCATATCAAGCTTTGACTGGGGGCCAAGATGTCATGAACAGGTCCAGTTTTTGTCCATATCAAGCTTTGACTGGGGGCCAAGATGTCATGAACAGGTCCAGTTTTTGTCCATATCAAGCTTGTGACATGGTCTACTGAAGTTTTCGAGCTGAAACACTGGTCCAGTCCAGACTGAGAAATCAAGTTTTGACTGGGGGGCCAAGATGTCATGAACAGGTCCAGTTTTGTTGTCCATATCAAGCTTTGAATGGGCGGGCCAAGATGTCATGAACAGGTCCAGTTTTTGTCCATATCAAGCTTTGACTGGGGGCCAAGATGTCATGAACAGGTCCAGTTTTTGTCCATATCAAGCTTTGACTGGGGGCCAAGATGTCATGAACAGGTCCAGTTTTTGTCCATATCAAGCTTTGACTGGGGGCCAAGATGTCATGAACAGGTCCAGTTTTTGTCCATATCAAGCTTTGACTGGGGGCCAAGATGTCATGAACAGGTCCAGTTTTTTTGTCCATATCAAGTTTTGACTGGGCGGGCCAAGATGTCATGAACAGGTCCAGTTTTTGTCCATATCAAGCTTTGACTGGGGGCCAAGATGTCATGAACAGGTCCAGTTTTTTTTTGTCCATATCAAGCTTTGACTGGGGGCCAAGATGTCATGAACAGGTCCAGTTTTTTTTTGTCCATATCAAGCTTTGACTGGGGGCCAAGATGTCATGAACAGGTCCAGTTTTTGTCCATATCAAGCTTTGACTGGGGGCCAAGATGTCATGAACAGGTCCAGTTTTTTTGTCCATATCAAGCTTTGACTGGGCGGGCCAAGATGTCATGAACAGGTCCAGTTTTTTTTGTCCATATCAAGCTTTGAGGGGGCCGAGATGTCATGAACAGGTCAAGTGTTTGTCCATATCAAGCTTTGACTAGGCGGCCCAAGATGTCATGAACAAGTCAAGTGTTTGTCCATATCAAGCTGTCATACAAAGATCAACACTGATATTCTAAGAAGAACCTTTCACATCGCAACATTTTTTTCTCTTTGAGCTGGCGCATTTTGGGAAGTCTGGAGTTTGCACCAAACAAATCGACCCGGATCTGGCACACGGAAAATGTGCACTTAATATCCTTGTTGTGCTTAGGATACAGTGTTTATGGCCCTTTTTTGCTGAATTTTGACTCGAGTTTTTTCTCTATTGCTTTCTCTTTCTTTCAATGTCTCTGTCTGTCTCTTTCTTTCTATCTATCTATCGATGTGTCCGCCTCTCTTGTCTTCCTTTCCTCCTCTTTGTAACATCCTCAAGTTTACCATCATACTAGTCATTTCATTCTTCATTTTTCCTTCTTTTTGCATTATCCCTGTCCCGGTTTAATTTTATGACGACTTCATGTGCTCTTTCTGCCCCCCAGTGTCTTTGTCTCCCCAGTGAGGTCGGCCGTACAGTCATTTTACATTTTGCGTTGTGTTTTGGAAGCTCAACTCGTCCATCCATCTCCCAAACCGTTATTCTACTGTCTGGGGCGCGGCCATGATCCCCAACTGAAGCACCGTTATTGGGGCCCTCACTGGTCCTGGTGTTCCCTACAGTTATTGTTTGCCATGGGCTCGTCTTGCCGCCAATAGTTTCACCTCATTGAACAGGTGGAGCATTAGCAATGGGGTCTCTTTCACAACCCAGCTACTAGCTTTGTAAATGTATTCTATAAATAAAATCATGATAAAAATACATAACCATACCATTGTATAATTATACTTATACAGAGATAGCTGAACACCGTTTGGCCATTCTTAAAGCAATGTGTATACTTTGTATATATTCTTACGACGGTGAATACTGCTGATAGTGTGAAATATTTCTTTGGAAGCAATATATGAAAATTGTAAATAGACTTTGGTAAAATTATGAATGCCAGTGCGCCGCACATGCATATTGTGCAAATATCTCCATAAAATTGGTGTGTCTTCCACAAAAGAAAATGTTTCCGTTTAATTTGACCCTCCACCCCTTTCCACATTTTTCTTATATCCTATCAAAACGTTTGAAATTAACCATGCATTTTCAATATATTCTGAGTGAAGAAATGTGGGATGAGAATTAGGCTGCGATTTTCAAATGTTGACGTCACTAACTTCGGTTATAAAGAACTTCCTGTTTAATGCAACCTGAAGCCTACTTCGACTGGGTGCAATTCTCTTACATGAAAATAAGATTTACGTTATTTGTAACCCCATTTCTTTCCTATTATCTTCTAATGCCATGTATGCTCAGTAATGTCTTAGCTTTATCATAAGATAAAGTAATTATCAACTTCATATGCTTCTGTGAATTTAGGCCGTAGTGCCTAATTGTTTCTATATCGGTTAATTCATTGTTTTTTTTTACAATATACATTTTATGTTGAAAATTCACCTGTCATTTCCAAACTCAGTTGTTGTTTTGGACTTTTTGTGTTTGTTGGTTTTGTCCAAAGGTCTAAGAGATGCCGGCTACAAAGCTGTGGTAATGCCAGTGGCGATTGGTACCAGAGGGTTCGTAGGGCCATCAGCCTACGACATTCTGACTCTCAATATGTTCACCGAGAGAATGTGGTCCGAGTGTTCACCGAGAGAATGTGGTCCGAGTGTTCACTGAGAGCTTGTGGTCCGAGTGTTCACTGAGAGCTTGTGGTCCGAGTGTTCACTGAGAGCTTGTGGTCCGAGTGTTCACTGAGAGAATGTGGTCCGAGTGTTCACTGAGAGAATGTGGTCAGAATGTTCACTGAGAGAATGTGGTCCGAGTGTTCATTGAGAGCTGAGTGTTCACCGAGAGAATGTGGTCCGAATGTTCACTGAGAGCTTGTGGTCCGAGTGTTCACTGAGAGAATGTGGTCAAAGTGTTCACCGAGAACTTGTGGACCGAATGTTGACCGAGAGAATGTGGTCCGAGTGTTCACTGAGAGCTTGTGGTCCAAGTATTCACCGATAACTTGTAGTCAAAGTGTTCACCGAGAACTTGTGGACTGAATGTTCACCGAGAACTTGTGGACCGAATGTTCACCGAGAACTTGTGTTCCGAGTGTTCACCGAGAACTTTTGGTCCGAGTGTTTTTCGCGGTGAAAGCCTGGCCAGTTTGTCAAGGGTTTCCCTGGGAACCGATGACGCTGGATCATGGCAGCTCAATCAGCAGAGCGTTCGATCTCTACTAGGAGGTTCCATGTCGACCATTGATCGGGAATAGCTGTATCTTCCTTACTGGTTGCGTCGGTTTCTGTCTACATGACAGGCTGAGACAATGGTACTGTTCTCTTTTTCCTCTGTGTGGCAGCATGTCAAATTACCAGACGTTACTCGTGTGGCCCGTTCGCATAATAGCCAAGATACTGACGATGGAATAGTTTAATTGTTGATAAATAACAAAACAAATCAAGGGTTACAAACGTTTTCAAATGGCTGTGTGACCCAAACAATAATTGCTTGCACTATCCAACCTTTTCTTGCCAGTATTCTAATACAATTTTTCATTTCATTGTATTCATGGGTCTATTTTTTTTATTTTCATTTTGTACTTAAATACTACGAAAAAATTTGTTGTTTGTGTGTGAACAGACTAGAGGGAGACCTGTTTTTATTCTTGGCACAGAACTGTATGCATCTTACATACAAAAGCTCTTTTAGATTAAACAAGGTAGTGTTTCTGCAAGATTTGTTTTATAATGCATCGATTTTTCTAAACAAAATGATAAAAGAGTATCAACAAGTATTATTTTTCTTTTATAGTGTCTAAATCATGGGTTTTTTGTTGTTTTGTTTATGTTATTGTTGTTGTTGTTGTTCCTATTGTTGTTGTTATTGTTGTTGTTGTTGTTGCTGCTGTTGTTGTTATTGTTGTTGTTGTTGTTGTTGTTGTTGTTGTTGTTGTTGTTGTTGTTTAGATGGGTTTTTTTGTTGGTTTTTTTTGTTCAGATCTGTGTATGGTATTGGTAATGAAATAATTTTCCATTTTTTTTGTCTGTTGTTTGTTTTGTTTTTTGTTTTATTATGTTCTTTTTTCTTCTAAACCGATCGACACATATTTTTTTACATTTCGTTTCCTCCTATGTAGAGACCAACAGCTATGGAAGTGAAGTAAATATGTTTATGATGTTCATATTTTATTGATATGGTTGGTTTGAAGTACGGATTGCATCATGTACGTCAGTCCAATATAACATTTTTTTAAGACATAAGTAAACATGTTAATCTTTATCTTGATTAACGCTGATCTTGATTTAAATTCAAAGAAAGTGAAATATACATTGAAAAGTTTGTCTGTAATTTTCTGAGATATAAGGTAAGAAACAAACATTCCATTTACATGTAAATACATTCTGAATGACATCAATTTTTGTGTTTAAATAAAGATTCACTCTGGTGGTAGATTTGCGATAGTATGAGTGTAATAAAAAAAAATAGGGCAAACATCTGGAGATGCTGTTACCGAGTCAATTTCTACTAAGCACGTTTTGTCCGAAATTGGAAAAGTGTACTTAAAGCTCTCCCCCAAATCAATATTTGTTTCAGATTTTTTAAGGAGAAATTTTGAAAAGAATTGAATTGTGATATTATTGATTTCAGATTTTAAGAATGATTGTTTATGTCACTTAAAAGTTTGATGACAGTTAGTCTTTTATTTTTCTATCTTAAAGTTTTGTGTTAGTTTTTCCGATTTTATGTGCAAGATCCATCAATTCTCTACATGTTGATATTGTAATTGAATTGACTTCATATGAGTAAATAGATTTAGGAAGCTGCAGAAAATCTTTATTATTACATTGCAAATACTATCTCTAAAATAATATTCAGTGCTGTGTAGCAAGCATCAAACTTTTGGGGTTTTTTCCACTCATATACCATATTCGGCCATGTTATTCTTATTTGTTCTGTATGTGTATTCAATATTTAGCTTTCTAAAGCATTGAATGTAACCCCAATGTTATTATAAGCGGCGCTGAATTGTTTCATATATTCCATAAGTATCGGTACAAGAAGGGCAAAGTATCATCAATAACCATTCGATGTCAGTGTATATTTTACAATGTAAAGTCAATACATACAACGAAATGTAATTAAATAAATTATCTGATACATCATTTGGACTTATTTGTTTTTTATCAACCATTTCTTTACGTATTGTGAGATTCATTATTTTTTTTTTATTAAATGTGTTGTGCCTTAGTTGTAGCTATTTCTGGCCAACTCAGTCGCCTGACTCTGGTGATTGCACCAGCAAAGACTAGCTTCGGTATTTGGTTGGATCCACTAGACACATTGTGGTTGACTGTCCAAAATTTTACCATCACCTTTCTTCCAAACCACTGAAGAAAATTATTCACTGATATTGTTAATAAGCACACACTAAAGCTTAAAAAAGATATCAATGTATAATAACACAAAATTTAACTAAGATGATGTTACACATGGATCTTTAAACTGACGTAATTTTTCAATTTTAAGAAACCATTTGTATTAATAGCATGTATGCTTTTACTAATAGGAGAAATAAAAAGAGTCACCGTGGCTGCTGCTGTACTCTACCCACTGTCTAAGACATCATGGACACGCTATAGCCTTAACTGTACTGTATTAACTGTCTAAGACACCATGGACACGCTATAGCCTTAACTGTACTGTATTAACTGTCTAAGACACCATGGAAACTCTATAACCTTAACTGTACTGTATTAACTGTCTAAGACACCATGGACACGCTATAGCCTTAACTGTACTGTATTAACTGTCTAAGACACCATGGAAACTCTATAACCTTAACTGTACTGTATTAACTGTCTAAGACACCATGGACACGCTATAGCCTTAACTGTACTGTATTAACTGTCTAAGACACCATGGACACGCTATAACCTTAATTGTACTGTAACGCATTGTACTATAAGTTGATATATTCATTTCCTCACCCTTTTTAGGTGCGTAACTTTTGGGTAGCGGATTGACTAGATGTATGTACATTATCTTGTTTGTTTGCATAACGATTGTATTTCAAGCCTAAGAATTTGATTGTGAGTTTTGCTTACTGAACACAGCCCTTCTCGAAACCTCCGGCTAGTTCTAGAATAGTAATCACCTCGTCACCTCTTGTTTACCTTTGTTCTGATTGGTTGTTAATTGCTAAAGAGATGTACCGAGAATATTCTCTTATGATTTACGTAAATCTTGTTCTGGATGATTCGACGAAATTTTGTATAAATAAGAATCTTAATTAGATTTAGGAAGAGTCAACATTGTTTTCCAGAGTCTACATTGAACTCCAGTAATTGTACTATTGAGCCGTCCTACAAACATTGTAGAGTATAGCCCTTTTGTTGGATTAAACAGTTTGAAATTGTTACTTGCGGACTTCGGAATTATTTTCTACGGACGAGTCGTGTGATTGGCTGTGAATATTTTTAATACCCCTAGACAAACAGAGCCTAACAGATTACCACCATCACCAGCAAATCTGTTACATGTACTCTATCAACTGTTTAAGACACCATGGACACGCTATAGCCGTAACTGTACTGTATTAACTATCTAAACATTGTTTTCCAGAGTCTACATTGAAACTCCAGTAATTGTACTATTGAGCCGTCCTACAAACATTGTAGAGTATAGCCCTTTTGTTGGATTAAACAGTTTGAAATTGTTACTTGCGGACTTCGGAATTATTTTCTACGGACGAGTCGTGTGATTGGCTGTGAATATTTTTAATACCCCTAGACAAACAGAGCCTAACAGATTACCATCATCACGCAAATCTGTTACTGTACTCTATCAACTGTCTAAGACACCATGGACACGCTATAGCCTTAACTGTACTGTATTAACTGTCTAAGACACCATGGAAACTCTATAACCTTAACTGTACTGTATTAACTGTCTAAGACACCATGGACACGCTATAACCTTAACTGTACTGTATTAACTGTCTAAGACACCATGGACACGCTATAGCCTTAACTGTACTGTATTAACTTTCTAAGACACCATGGACACGCTATAGCCTTAACTGTACTGTATTAACTGTCTAAGACACCATGGACACGCTATAGCCTTAACTGTACTGTATTAACTGTCTAAGACACCATGGAAACTCTATAACCTTAACTGTACTGTATTAACTGTCTAAGACACCATGGACACGCTATAACCTTAATTGTACTCTATCAACTGTTTAAGACACCATGGACACGCTATAGCCTTAACTGTATTAACTGTCTAAGACACCATGGAAACTCTATAACCTTAGTTGTACTCTATCAACTGTCTAAGACACCATAGACACACTATAGCCTTAGTTGTACTGTATTAACTATCTAAGACACCATGGACACGCTATAGCCTTAACTGTACTGTATTAACTGTCTAAGACACCATGGACACGCTATAGCCTTAACTGTACTGTATTAACTGTCTAAGACACCATGGACACGCTATAGCCTTAACTGTACTGTATTAACTGTCTAAGACACCATGGACACGCTATAGCCTTAACTGTACTGTATTAACTGTCTAAGACACCATGGAAACTCTATAGCCTTAACTGTACTGTATTAACTGTCTAAGACACCACGGACACGCTATAGCCTTAACTGTACTGCATTAACTGTCTAAGACACCAACAAAGACCTGTCACAAATCCAAGACAACATATCACTGAAATCAACCGACGATTTGGAATACCTTCGATCACTGGCTCAGGACCGTAACCAATGGAAGTCACTAACCAAGCAAATTGTGGAGATTGCTGAGGCGTCCCGATCTGACGACCAGGACGCGAAAAGCAAATAAGTCAGAACATGCTGTTGTTGTTGTTGTTGTTGTTGTTGTTGTTGTTGTTGTTGTTGTTGTTGTTGTTGTTGTTGTTGTGGTTTTTGTTTTTTTTATTATTGTTGTTGTTGTTGTTTTTGTTGTTGTTGTTATTGTTGTTGTTGTTTATGTTACTTTTTCCTCCCGTATTGTTGTTGTTGTTGTTGTTGTTGTTGTTTTGTTTTGGCTCTTGTTGTTGTTGTTGTTGTTGTTGTTGTTGTTATTGTTATTATTATTATTTTTGTTGTTGTTGTTGATGTTACTTTTTACTCCCGTATTGTTGTTGTTGTTTTTGCTACTGTTGTTGTTATTGTTGTTGTTCTTGTCGTTGTTGCTCTGTTGTTGATATTAATGACTATTGGTTGTATTGTTGCTTTAGCTGTGATCATTGTTTACAACAATCTAAGAATTTTGTTTCCCTGCAACGAAGGTTTATGATCAAGGGGAGTTAACAAACAATATTGTTTGGAGTTCGGTACTCATTTCTCAATTCAAGCATGTCGTATAAAAGGTGGTGGTGTCCCTTGGTCCAATTTGTTTAGTTTGATACACTGATTTTGCATCCATGACCACCTAGTAAAAATTTGCGGCTCCCGATTTGTCCAAACAACGAAGTTAAAGTAAAAAACTTTTATTTGATAATGATAATAAAAAAAATATGCAATGGGGAAGAATTAATGCATCTCTTTGAGCATTGACTATCATTATTTACCTTCAGTGCATCCGCACTTCCCGATCCTTTACTTTACGTTCAGGCGTTTTGTTGGTCTGTCCATTGTCTGTCCTTGTTGCTTTTCTCTGCTTCGCTTTCCTGTCTAATCCCAGTCATAAAAAGATATCCTAGTTTTTTTTTTATTTCCTTTTGTGTGTCATATAAAATTATTGCATTGCATCTTAATTATTTTATTAAATGCGTGTATATTTTTATCGTTAGTAATGCCTCCTAACCTATGCTTGTTATCAGACAATTTTGGTAGAAATTGCGTGAATTTTCTGTTACATCCACCTTTTTTTCCAGATTTATTTTGGTAGAAATTGCGTAAATTTTCTGTTACATACACCTATTTTTCCAGATTAATTTTGGTAGAAATTGCGTGAATTTTCTGTTACATCCACCTTTTTTTCCAGATTAATTTTGGTAGAAATTGCGTGAATTTTCTGTTACATCCACCTATTTTTCCAGATTAATTTTGGTAGAAATTGCGTGAATTTTCTGTTACATCCACCTATTTTTCCAGATTAATTTTGGTAGAAATTGCGTGAATTTTCTGTTACATCCACCTATTTTTCCAGATTAATTTTGGTAGAAATTGCGTGAATTTTCTGTTATATCCACCTATTTTTCCAGATTAATTTTGGTAGAAATTGCGTGAATTTTCTGTTACATTCACTTTTTTCCAGATTAATTTTGGTAGAAATTGCGTGAATTTCTGTTACATCAACCTATTTTTCCAGATTAATTTTGGTAGAAATTGCGTGAATTTTCTGTTACATCAACCTATTTTTCCAGATTAATTTTGGTAGAAATTGCGTGAATTTTCTGTTACATCAACCTATTTTTCCAGATTAATTTTGGTAGAAATTGCGTGAATTTTCTGTTACATCAACCTATTTTTCCAGATTAATTTTGGTAGAAATTGCGTGAATTTTCTGTTACATCAACCTATTTTTCCAGATTAATTTTGGTAGAAATTGCGTGAATTTTCTGTTACATCAACCTATTTTTCCAGATTAATTTTGGTAGAAATTGCGTGAATTTTCTGTTACATCAACCTATTTTTCCAGATTAATTTTGGTAGAAATTGCGTGAATTTTCTGTTACATCAACCTATTTTTCCAGATTAATTTTGGTAGAAATTGCGTGAATTTTCTGTTACATCAACCTATTTTTCCAGATTAATTTTGGTAGAAATTGCGTGAATTTTCTGTTACATCAACCTATTTTTCCAGATTAATTTTGGTAGAAATTGCGTGAATTTTCTGTTACATCAACCTATTTTTCCAGATTAATTTTGGTAGAAATTGCGTGAATTTTCTGTTACATCAACCTATTTTTCCAGATTAATTTTGGTAGAAATTGCGTGAATTTTCTGTTACATCAACCTATTTTTCCAGATTAATTTTGGTAGAAATTGCGTGAATTTTCTGTTATATCCACCTATTTTTCCAGATTAATTTTGGTAGAAATTGCGTGAATTTTCTGTTACATTCACCTTTTTTTCAGATTATTGCACGTCTACGGGGCACTTTTTGCCGATAAAAATTATTTCGTCTGATTCGTATATACAATAAAGTAACAATGATTGCTTCAGGAAGAGCACCACAAACATAAGGACTATCCTGAACACCATCACTAGTGGCCCGAACATCTAAACCCCTGCTTGCATTGCCTCCCTCATCGCCAGCTCTGATCCGCTTAGGTTGATATCTCTTCCCCTGGCGCTTCTGGAGTCGATACTCTCGGTCCGAAATCGACTTTTCTCCGGGGACATTAAGACTGTACTAGGTGCATTGTACATTTTGTTTTAAATATCCAGCTTATGAATAAAACATTCTTAATCAATAGAAGGGTTTCCAGTCGAAGAATAAACAGGTCCGAAACTCAAAACGCTATAACAATCATAATAATAATAATAATAATAATAATAATAATAATAATAATAATAATAAT